>LR139551.1:0-32614 GCA_900659605.1 Tisbe holothuriae | reverse complement strand
TAAGGACTTTCAAAAAGTCTCGTTTTAGGCCAGTTTTAGGCTCCTACAATAGGGCACTATATAAAAAACACCCTGTAGAAAAGGCCGGCCCTAAAACGGACGAGGATGCCTCAAAAGGGAATGATGAAAATAATAATACGAGAGGCAGACGCGCAAGACTAAATAGGGGAGCGGATACAATGATGGCCCCAAACCTCTATTTAACAAAAATACATATTTTTTAACTGAAGTCCAGATTAAACTAAGTTGCTTACTATCATAATAAAATAATACAAATAGTAAATTAAAAGTCATATTTGCTCCAAGAGACAATCGTTTCTTGAGCCTGCTTTGCCTGCTCTCCTTCTTCTTCTTCCTCAAGCCCGCCCCTTCTTTTTCTCCTTCCTTCCGTCCGTCCTGACAAAAACCTCGGCAATAATCTCCCGCAGCCATCACTCTCTTATCGAAGCCATCTCCCATCGGAGTATAAATTCAACTCAATATCGACACCAGTGCATCAATCCAAAACAAATACCACAACAACAAACAACAACATGCTTGAGGCGCCGCCACCACCACCGCACGTCCAGGTCCACCCACCGGGCATGACCCTGGCCATGCCCCCGCCAAGGGTGCTCCTGCCCATCACGCACGAGGAGGAGGACGACGATGACAGCACCGAGGCTGAGGGGTCGCTGCCGGAGCTGCCCTCGCCCGAGGGCAGGAAGGGAAGTGGGGGCAGTGGCAGTGCCAACGACCGGGGGGAGTGCCTGCCGTGGAATATCGTGGAGACGCCGCCAAACCCAATGAAGACTGAGTTGTATAACATGGAGGGGTCGTGGAGGCTCATCTGCAATCAGGTACAGAAGAAGCCATTCATGCATTTTGTGGTTCAAGTGGTTGTGTAAAAGCTTAACCAAGAAACGCTGGTGATTTAACAATGACCCTTATTTCAGAACTACGACAAGTACCTCTCCGCCATTGGGGTGACCCCGCTGATGGCCACCATGGTCATGCGCAGCGACTACATGGTCACGATCTACGAGGACATTGACAAGTGCTGGAAGATCCTGACTGAGACGAGCATCAAGGCGAGGAGCATCAAGGGCTACAAGTGCAGGAACTACAAGATGACGAGCAACAAGTTCATGTTGGAGGAGGCGAAGCCCGAGTTGTTGGAGGACTGGGACCCAAGGTAGGACATTTACAAGGGATTTGACCGTACACACGTATGCAGACAACATCGATTGCCCTAAACACTGCCAAGTGGTAAACAATAGATCAGTGAATAAGTGTAGGAAGATGGGGGGACGTGGTAGCCGTGATCGCAAGTTGCTTGTCCCTGTGGCCGAGGAGGTTGTGGGTTCAAATCCCCCCCTGCGGCACTCGGAAATTTTGAAATTGCTTTCAAGGTGTGTCTGTTGAATGAACCAAAAGGTAACAACAGGGATGATCTAGCAAACTTTTTTAAAGAATATGTAGGAAAAAGGTTGATAGGACAAGCAAATGGCAGTACAGGACTTTAAAAAGGTCCTCACTCAGTCAGCCACTAGAGAAGTGCAAAAGTGTAGACAATACTTTTACAGTTTATTAAGTCACAATATCCTTAAGACAACAGCAAATTGCTTTCTTCGTCTTTTGAATTTGAGCCTTCGATGATGGAATGCGGATGTTGCCAAAATCTCAAATCTTCCATGAAGAGGAAACAAGAAAATATTGTTAAAAGACAAGTGCACAATATAAGCGAGCAAACAGCTTCAAGCCCCATTGCAAATTTGTTTGTGCCTTCAAAAGATATTTATTGGGTCTGAGGGTGTATTTTGGGTACAGCGCATGTGACTTTTGAAGGACAACGCGGAATAAGACAGTTCAATTTCGCAAATGGCCTCATTTGGCCTTCGAATAAGCGTTTCTTTCCCCCGGGAGGAGGGGTAACGTACGGATAAAAGTGTCAAAATCCTAGGCCTTTAAAATGCCATGGGCGACAAATCGGTCCTTGTCTGGACAATGGAAAATATTTGGACAATGTTTTGTCCCTATTCGCTACATTCCAGAATATAAAAGAATGCAGCCGAAAATATTTTCCGAGTCTAGCACTCATTTGAAGCGGCGCCGAATCCAAATATTTCCTCCTCTCCTTTGAGAGAAGAGAAAAGAATTTACCTGTCTAAAATACACACTTTTCCGAACGCCACCCCGTTCAATGTCAATTAATACAAGGCCGGCATTTATCTCCTCCTCCGCCGCTCGCTCACCTTGGCTTTCAATTTTCACCCAGGAATTCCGTAGTAGTATTTTCTTTAATGAGGGCTGAGGAAGACAAACAGCTTTTTCTTCCTCCGCAGATTGATTTACATTTCAGCTTCTTAACCCAGTTTTCTTTTCTTTCTAGACTCGTGATCACGACTGTATCGTTTGATGACGGCACCGAGGAGGGCAAGCCGACGCAGATGCTCACGCTGAAGCAGGAGGCGGAGCAGGACCAGAAGTATCACCAGTCAAGCACACTCGAATTTGTGGTGAGTAGAAACTTGTGTTTACCTGTATGTGATAAAGACATACTTCTGTCTTTATACACGCACCATTGCGACGTTCTTTTGGCTGATAATACTACAAAAGGAAACCAAGTTAATATAATTCCATAAACTATATTTCAGGGCAAGGACGACGTCCTCACCGTCATCTGCGAGACCACGACCGGCGCGTCGACCGGCGTCAAGGCCGTGCGCAAGTTCGTCCGACACAAGCCCGTCGACAAGGCGGGCAACATTCTACCGCAAGCCAGTGGACCAAACAATAGGAAGCTCAGCGCGCCATTCTAAACCATTATTCTCTTCGTGTATGTCTGATGGAAACAATCACAAAACATATGGGTTTAATTATTCTATTTTCATGATCATTATTAATGTAAGGATGATTTGTCATATGAAGGATGTATTATTATTATTATTGCTATGTATATCAGCTGATATCATGTACATGGTGTAAGATGTGAGTTTATATATGATGTATTGTACTGTAGATATATACAAAAATGTACACAGGACGTAAGAAAAATGCATTAAAATTAAATTGACTTTTTACAAACACACCCAGTGTATGTGCATTATTTTAGCGTAACATTAGTAAGGAACAACTACAAAGCATTCCTGCTAGGCTTTGCATTAAGAGCATTATTTAAAGTTCAAGTTATTAACTTACTAACAGAGCATTTACCCTCCCTATAGCACTGCTATGAACCCTATACTATTTTTCATTATTTAAAACAGTGTGCTTATTGTATATATAAAAGAGACTCGCTTATTCAATCAATACGTCAACGCCTGTTCTCATGGTATTACCATCGTTTGCTGCGTTCTCTACTCGCGTTGAGGGCTCCAGAACCAAAGGCCTTCTCTTCTCTTCTCTCTTTTCCTCTCCTCCTCTTTCCATGCCTTTAAAGACCACTTTAGTATAAAAGGCCTACCAGCCGAGAAGCTTCGGTAACAGTCCTGATACAGGCAGTTTACCCGAAGGATCTAAAAACGAATTAGACAGATACTCAAATGGTCATTAGATTGTGAGCTAACCTTGTTCCGTTTCGTTTAAGTAAACAAGTGCTTGTGGAACCAATAGCTATAGTCTCAGATTCGTTTGTGACTCAATTCCCAAGGTTTATATTCACACGTAAGTTGATTAAATTGTTATTATTATATTCTGATTAGATACTTTCTTGTTTAACAATCGCGATTGATTGCTATTGTTGAGCAATATTTTCCTGGATGAATGACGTCAAGTTTTTGGTGATAGTCCATCGTAACCCTTCGTACAAGAAGGAATAACAAGTTTGGTTCTGACATTTGTTATACGAATTTGGTCTGGGTGAGTTTAACCCAAATAAACAGCATTTAGAAATACCGGATTAAGGAAGCCTTTTTGGTTCTTTTACCGGATATATATTCCCACGCACTCTTCATATTTTGCAAGCAATAATGTGTACTGCTATAATAACTTCAGTTTTTTTGGCTTCCAAAAATGATATAGCCATTAGTTTATATACTGTCTGAAAACAATGGTAATACCAATAATTGGCGTTCATTTTGCCATGAAACTAGTATTACTTGCTTTCATCAGCAACTAAAAGTAAGCTATTGCAGCATCATAATTTTAACAGAAACGCAATGATACCCAATTTTCAGGAACAAAAATGTTCTAGAACCTCTTTAACCGAAAAGTCATCATTAATCTCAATTAATGTGATGTTATGTTTCACAAATGGGACCATTATGCAAGAATCATTTATGTGCTTCACTCCTGTAAAGACACCTTCATTGAGCAAAGAAACTTTTTTACAGTATTTGCTCAATGCGCAAAAAAGACAACACCTTTTGATAATTCAATACAAGTACTTTCATATGCTTTTTGCTTTCCAGTGTCTATTTTTAAATAGCTTCAATATAACCCTTCAGTATTATGGACAAAAGAAAGATAAAATCTCATCATTATGAGACAAAGCTTAACAGGAAAGGTATTTATGCTTATTATTTGCGCACATACATTGCAGCTCAAGTAGCATTGACGCACATTTTATGTTTATTTCTGGTACTTGCAGACAGCTCACGTCCGTTTTTATCTTACAGACTGTATTCTTATTTGTTTCCGTCTAAAGCATATATACTAATATTAGCAGGAATGCCACTTTTTACACGGAAAATGAATGACCAAAATAACCGTACTCCAAAAAGTTGCCCTTTTCATCCTCTCTCTTGAGTAGCCGACGACGTATGAACACGGCGGATAAAAACTTTTTTCTTTACTACACCCACCAAGCTCTTTGTTTTTAAAAGCATTTGTGGGCTGTCAGTACCATAAGAAGAAAGAAGAAACACCAGCAACTTCCGTTGAGAATGGCAGTCAATGTAAAAGGCTGAATGGGAGGCGTTACAAATCTGACATGGCGTCTAAGACATTATCGGTTATGGCATTGGCGAGTGCATGCATTGGGTGTCCATCTTGGGGCTATTTATAGTTATGAATTGGTTCTTAACATGTTTTGATTGAAAGGTATCACGAGTTCATTCATAGCATGGATGCAAAAGCAGAAAGAAAACTTTTCTCATTGTTTCAGTACATTTAGCCATTGTTTGCAGTGCATACGCAAGCAGCTACTCTTGCCTGAGGGGAACATATCTCATATCATGTATTCTCCTACTTCTTGAACTATCCGCAAAACGTTTATCATTATCATTGGACTGTATGTTATCATTTTATTTCAGCCTATGATGTCCCTTCTCCTCCACCCGGCCCTCCAGGCGCTTTCACACTCAACCAGCAAGCTGTCCTTACTGCTGACCCTCAGCCTCAGCTGCCTCCTGGTCCAGCTGCCCGCACCCGGCTCAGCACTCTCCCTCGACAGCCTACGACAGCAGCAGCAGCGGGAACGCGACCTCGGCCACTTTTCAGAGCGAAAGCGGGGCGAGGATGACGCCTACATCCGATTCGGCAAGAGGGACAGCGAAATAGTGAGTAGCAATAAATACACATGAGGGGTCGGTCATGCGTGCTGATTATGAGTCCATTTGTGTAATGACACCGTTCTATTTTTGTAGGCGCTTCCTCAGGCCCAGTACAAGAGTCTCTCGATGGTGGAGCCGACCTTTAAACGAGCGGCTGAGGACGCGTACATTAGGTAAGAATGAATGCGCAGAAGGAGGTGTAAATTGCTTTTGTGGTCAAACAATGGGGAAATGTAACAAATGTGACAGGATTAAGATAAGTTGCTGGTCTGAGACATGCCAAATGGGGGGAAAGAGGGGAGATAAGAACAAACTTGTAGCTAACAACCAAGTTTGCCAAGTGAAACACATTTCTTGTGTAAATTGAGACTAACTTGTTATTCAATGTTAGGTTTGGCAAGCGCAGCATGATCGCCCCGTGCACACTTCAGTTCCTCCGCCAGCTGCCGTCAAAGCAGTCGAGACTGCAGCACGTCAAGGACTGCTCCATCAATAGGCAGACCAGGGATGCCAGGACTGAGGAAGAAGGTTACATCAGGTATGGATAAAGCGATTTATTACAAGGATATTGTACAAGGCGCCAGTTATGTAGATGGCATAACAATGCAAAGAAGGTTCAGCCTCAGGTTCCATATACGTACAATAGTTGAAAATAGAACTTTTTTGCAACGTCTCAGTTATACGAATAAGTACACTTCACAATAGAAGTTGTTCATGTACGAACACTACACCCATTCTTACGCAGTTTACATGACTTGCAGCCATTTGCAAAAATGAGGTCATCGTGTAGAATTCTTTTGTCTATCTTTGAACTGTAGGTCACGGCTGTATAAAGAACTAGACGAGGATAATTTAATAATAAAATTCGCTGACATTTAGAGTGAAATAAATGTCTTTCAGGTTTGGCAAACGTAGTGGCTTCAAGCCAGTGACGTCACCCGTGGTCGAAGAGGGAGACGAGTCTGACCAGGATGGTGTGGCCGCAGCACTGAGCAGGGCTGCCATTCAGGTCTACTTTGACGAAGCAGAGGAAAAGTGCTACTTTATGCTGAAAGTAAAGGACTCAGAGGTAAGATATTACAAAATAGTGCTAGAGAAAATACACCTGTACTCTGTTCAATGAATCAATAATTCCATTTAAATTCTCCCACTTTAGGAGTCGATTGTCCGTGATTGCTCAGCATTGATTGGAGAAGACTCTTCCAATGTGTTACTTCAAATTCCCCCGGCATAAAAATAGAAGAAAGAGATAATCGAGCTACAAAAAACGAAAAACGCTACAAAAAGATCAATATTAATGAGAATAATAGTCACTTTACATGTATATTGAGGAGTTAGAGAGGGGACTACTGTGGTCTGGAGGAGGAGGATAGATCATTAAATACTAATACGAAACCGTTGTGCTCTCCAAAAACTTTTACCCGTATTCATTCCAGCAGCAGGGCATAAAAAGGCAAATCATGATGTTTCCGAATGTTGTAAAAAATCACCCTGTATTTTCTTTTCTCTCGCCCTTTTCAGTCAAGCAGCAGTTCAAACGAAATGTTTCCAATTCGAAACCAATGTTATTATTATTACGTATCGTGTGACATTTAACCCGAAGAATTTAAAGTATTGTGTTGTCATAGGAGATCAATTAAGAATGTCATAGAGCAATATTATCTGAGAGTCTCCTGTATTTTCAATGGGAGATTTGTGCATAAACAGTATAAACGGATCTCGAACGAAGGTTCAATCTATTATAAATACATATAATACAATAAATAAGACAGTTACTATAAAATATAAAAATACATCGGACCATTTGGCAAATCTGGGGAAAACGAGTTTCTTTAAACACAAAAATATGACCAGATTCGTTCTCATTCTTGCGGAAATTGTCAGCTAATATTAATCACGCAACCTCGGCTGCCCCAAAGGACCCCAATCCGGCTTTCTCCACCATTGCTCTAACAAAATTACTTCCAGGTATGAAAGAATCGCAGAAACATTTGCCTTTCCTTTCTTATCAAGTATCAGCTGAGTGAAACGTACACTTAAGGCCCTATTTAACGACATCATGCGGGTATCAGAGCTGACCTACCGATATTTGGAAGACTTATGGAGCCTCCGTGACCCCCGTATGGACGGCCTGCCCTTCATGGAAGGATATCTGTCCACCATAGCCATGTGCGGAGGTTACATCATACTCATGAAGCTAATCGGGCCCTGGTTCATGCACAGCCGGCCAGCCTTCCACCTCAAGTGGCCCATGGCCTTCTACAACGCCTTCCAGGTCGTGTTCAGCTTCGTCATCTTCCTCCTGGCGTTGGACGGCGGCTGGTATCGGGACTACAGCTACGCCTGCCAGCCGGTCAACTACTCCACCGTGGACTCCAAGGCGTTGCTCATGACCAAGGTGTGCTACTGGTTCTTCATCGGGAGGTTCATCGAGTTCCTGGACACGGCGTTCATGGTGTTGCGCAAGAAGCAGTCTCAAGTGACGTTCCTGCACGTCTTCCATCACAGCATTATGCCGGTGTTCCTGTGGCCGAGTGTGCGGTTCATGCCGGGTGGGCACGGGACATTTGCGGGCGTGCTCAACTCGTTTATCCACACGATCATGTACGGCTACTACCTGCTGACTGGCTTGGACTTGTTGCCTCTGCGGTCACCGCTGACTAGACTATGCAAGCGGGCGATCACGGTGATGCAGCTGGGGCAGTTTGGGCTGGCCTGGCTGCATGCGCTGCAACTGCTTATCCGGGAGGATTGTGGCTACCCGGTGGAGTACGCGTACTTCTGCATGGCGCTCATGGGCTCGTTCATAGCCCTGTTTCTCAACTTCTACGTTCAACGGTATATTAACGAAGATCAGATCAAGGCCAAGAACAGATGAAGACATAAAATATAATAGAAAACGATCCAGGCCGAGGAAATGTCTGTGATAGTTGAAGAAATATGAGCTTTGCAAGTATATGCACGATGCAACGAAACAACGCATAATTGTAGATAAAGTACAACTCAATGTGATGAGAATTATAATAAGAAAACTGCACATAACAAAATTAAGAATACTCAGCGCAAAATGCATCGAACTTAAGAGTGGAAAAAATTAATGAAAAACAGAATCTCTTTTTGAAATATACGAGACAATGTGAGCTTGAGAGAAATAAAACTGTCAATAAAATACTTATTTTGAAAGCGTTTCAATGTTTTATGTAAACAATCCATTACACATAAATTACATCCTTGGAAAATGCGAAACATATTTTGGTGTAGAGGCACATTGGCTCGCACAGCAAAGGCGCCTGCACATTGGCGCCTATTCATTGGGACCCGGCCCATTCTTTGGCGCCCACTCATTGGCGCCTAATAATGTGCATGCTTAGTACATAATACTACTACTACTATGGCATAATAGTCTCGAGCATGAAATTCGAGACAAGTGTCTCGAATTTCTCGTCTCGAGACATGCCGGTTCGGGATGATTGGTCGGGTCTAGATCCGGGCTTGTGTCCGGGTCGGGGCAAGCAAGAGGCAACGAATACATTAATACAATGTTTAAACCAATCTTGGGCAATATGAACAACATATTTGAAATATCTCTGCCTTGCCTCAGTCTATGTCTGCTTAAAACGGTAAAAACCTATGGAATAGCAGAATATATATAATATACAACATACATATATGGAAGATGCTCATAGTGTGCACTTCCTAATGTACACTTTTATACAGGTGTCAAAATGCAGCTAAACACAAAAAATGCAGCCGGCAAAAATGCAAGCAGCAAAATGCAGGCGATTTGTCTGCGCGCGCCAAAAAGCGACCTGATCAATCCATATTTCACTTTTTCTCATTAACTTTTAAGGATATCAATTATCTATAAGACAATAACTAAATCCGGTTTAGCGATGCACCAAGTGTTATAACAGCAATAAAAACTGTTTAAATACTTGCAGGTCTTCTTTCTCATGCATTAGTAAATTCTTAAACAACGTCAAAGCATGAAGGACATCACCACCCTATTCAAGCTTGACTTTGCTGCCCTGGCCAAAGATCCCAAATCCCGCCAGGAGCAGACCACTGCCCTCCTTGATGCCTTCTCCACCGTTGGCTTCTGCCTTGTCACCAACGTCCCCAACTACGATGAAGCAGCACTCTTTGAAGCCATCCGATGGTTCTTCTACAATGTGACTGAGTCTGAGCGAATGGACCAGCTTGCCACAACGGCATTCAACCCCAAGAACCGGAACCAATACCGGGGCTACTTCCCCATCAAAGAGGGGAATCTGTCCCACAAGCAGGGCTTTGACATTGGCCAGGATATTGAAGACCGCCCGCCAGAGTTTGAGGGCAACCCTCTGATGGAGGAGACACCCAGACTGAGGCTTCCAGGCAGGAAGGATGAGGTGGAGCGGTTCTACCAGACAGTGCTGCACCACAGGGATCTGACCCATGAAGTGGCCAATACGATTATGAGTCTGATTGCTGAGGCAGGAGGGGAGGATAAGGATCACTTTGCACAGTGGTTTGGCAAGCATCAGATGACAACTTATAGGCCGATTCGGTATCCAAAGAGGGTCAGCAACATTCCAGAGGCTGCATATCTACCTGATGGGAGAAGTAAGATTGAAGTCTAAATTGATATACAGGCTGTTATTTTTAAGATGTAATAATTTTGCCCCTATCTAACTCCTTAGAATGAGGATTTAGAAGGTTGCTTATGAAGTCAAAAAAGATTAAGGAGAGTGGGAAATTCTATTTAAAGCTATCTATCATCAAAGTCTTTTGAAAATTTAGTTGCAGGCAATGTTTAGTTTAATTGCACTGAGAGGAAATGTGTACATATGACCGTTTTATAGTCATCTCTACTGGAGCTCACCAAGACTCAGGTTTCCTGACCCTGCTCAACACGTTTGGCTACCCAGGTCTGGAGATTGAGCAGTCCGGAGAGTGGTTCAGCGTGCCTCAGCAGCAGCCTGGGACACTTGTAGTCAACCTGGGCGAGCAGATGGCAGACGTGTCCAATGGCAGGTTCAAGTCCACCATCCATAGAGTTATTGACATTGGACAAGATCGGTGAGTAGCAAATAAAATACATCATTATTATATATTATGTGTAACTGTTGTAGAATGTCCTTGCCGTTCTTCTACGAGCCGCACTATGATGCTGACATCAACTTCAAACTACCGTCAAAGCTCCTTACAAACAACAATACTCCTGCCCCAAAGGAGAAGTTTCCCTACGCAACCTTCTTACTCAACAAGCTTCCCATCTATACTGAGTATGCTCATGTCAATGACCGTCTCCCGGACTGGATGAGGGAGCGGTATCTGGAGTCTGCTGCCGCGAAAGGGCTCAAGTGCTGGGCAACAAGGACGGGAATAGAGGTGGATGGGGCTAATTACACCGCCAGAAAGAAAAACTGAGTCTAATTATCATGCATGGTGATTAAGAAATATCTAATGCCTATGGTAATCTTGGAATATGTCCTCATCATTGTTGAGCTTCTTTATATTAAATGATTGTTCTAAACTGATTCGGATATATAAAACTGTTTATTATTTGACAAACTTAGATGTTAACAATCTAATATTTATGTGTCTTTTGTAACAGAGGTAAATAAACATTTCATTGTTGTGTCTTCATGTATTTCTTTTTGGAATGCGTTCATACTTCTTCAACAGTATTACTTTATATTGAATTCCTTATATCATATCCTGTATCGAATTATCGTTCTACGCGTTTCTAAACATAGTTTTTGAACTCTCTTGCATGTATCTCACATTTTAATTTTACAAAAGGGAAGGAACAACTTTGGTTGGCAACGGAAACCAAATTAACATAATGTTGTTATTTCTCTCTCGTTCACTCTCTCTCTGCCTTTCAAATACTGACAATATGTGTGTTATGCTCCTTTTCTTGCATCGTTCTCTTTTTCTTCTCCTTCAGATATTGACACGTTTATTCTTCTGCCATTGACTGCTCTCTATTGATGCTTTTGACACTATTATTAACGTTTTCTTGGTTGGTTCTATAGTATTATACATTGTTGTGGAAATGCTTCATGATTCAGTTTGGCAAGAGGGGTAGCAACAACAGCTCTGAGAGGGTAATTTAATTTAACGTCTAATTTTCACTTCATCATTCAGCAATGCGTTGTAGGCCGTCGGCAAATCTTTTGACGTATTTATCTTCGTTAATAAGCTGATCTGACAGCTGCGTTGAAAATCTTTCAAAGGAAAGTTGAGGGGGTAGGAAGAGGGAAACGAAAATGTTTTAGAAACATGGCCATTCCCTGCGCATTGGGCATTTGCCACTGAGCTTTAATATGAGATCAATGCTTAGGCATTGGGAAGCTGTGGGTACATGTTGCCCCCGTTGGGAGGGGCAGTTGGCAGCTGCCTGGACTGGTTGTGGTGGGGCGGGTAGTACTGCGGGTACTGCCCCAGGTGATACCCACCACCATTGGAGTTGCCACTGGGGTGCCCTGGCGGCAGCGCTGGCCCGCGTCCGCTGCGCGTGCTCGAGGCTGAGCTCGGCGGCAGCAGCGGCTGAGTGACCTGCCCGCCATCCGCGCCGACCTGCACCGTCTCGCAGTACAGGTAGTCCCTTCTGTAGAACATGTTGTAGCACGCGTGCACGGTGAACCAGGACGAGATGGAGAGGACGAACAGCATGCAGATGCTGCCGATGAGCGCGCCCGCGACCAGGTACAGCTGCAGCTGGGCGGCAAGGTAGAGGGCGATGATGCCGCAGAAGACGATGAGGGGCACGCCGACGAGCAGGTGTTCAAGGAGGGTCACGGCCAGCCAGGGTAGCATCAGGCAAGGGACGCGGAAGCCGGCGCCGCACAAGAGGAGGAGGTGCACGGGCACGTTGAGACATCCGATGCAGAAGGAGAAGAATGACAAGTAGACGGCGTTTGCAGTGATGTCATCCAAGAGTTGGAATATGGCAAGTCTGAAAGACAATAGAAGTAATGAAACAATGCTTTTCTAGTTAAGGAAATATGATCTTACTTGTATTTTTGCTGCGGTGTCTGCAGATCTCCTGGCTCTGCCAACTCCATCAGATCCGACTTGTTGAGATTGTCCCTCTCGTCCGCCATGAGCAGGTCGATCTCCGTGTTCCCCTCCAAGAACGCGTTCTCCCGCGCCTCCGTCACCTGCCGCAGGAACTCCTTGGACAGGGTGAGCACGGGGAACAGCTTGCTGAAGTTCTTGTCCGTGGTGTAGACGTAGACTGGCGGCGCGATGACGGCGACGGCGAGCAGCAGCCCGATGAGGGAGAATGTGATGGTGGCCGCGCGCTTGCCGCAGCAGCAGCCGCAGCAGCTGGAGCCAGCGCAGCAGCCGGAGGAGCAGCAGCGCTTACCCATCGTGGAGTTGTTGGTAATGACGCAAAAGGGCCTCCTTCCGCTTTAGATCAATAAATCTGGAGAGTGTCAGTCAAGTTTTTTTTCTAGCGCTCCTCTCGTTCGTTCTAAGAAGCTGATTCTGGCACGTCGAGAAGATGGAGCACTCTAGGCCAGGCCGCAGCTTTCACTCTGCTCTCCTCCTTCTCCTGTGATGTACGCAACGCGAGAAAGACTTCTTCTCGTCTCTTCTGTCCTTCGTCTGATGCTGCAGCCTACCCCTGTTTTTCGCTCAAAGTCGATCACCCTGTAGCTGTAGCAGCAGCAGCAGCCTTTCTTCTGGTGGCGATACAAAGACTCCCTCCAAGACGACCGACGGGGCGGGAGGAGGAGTTTTGTCGCACGCGCGCATCCACTTAAACTATATGCGGGCTCAGCAAGCCAGCACTATTTGCAACATTGGAGTGTGTGTGGGAGAGAATTTGGGGATCCAAAGTGTCGAGGAGAAGGAGAAAGAGGTCCGAAGGGAATTATCAAGCTTATAGGGATGACAGTTGTAATTGAAGCTGAATAGGCAAAGTTAATGGGCTAAATTTATGCTGTGTAAACTGTGTTAGTCGTTCGAACTGTTTAAGAGCAGGCAATCTACTGATTAGGTTAACTGGAAATGAACAATAGAATAACATTAAGATATTATTTATTGTCAATAGAGCTTAAACATGTAGACTTCATTACATGTGTTTTACCTCCAATTTAACTCACTACATGGAGCCCCATTCGGTGCTTTCTAAACTGGTAGGGAGGGAGGAAGAATGTTGAAAGCGAGGGAGCTGACGGAGAGGTACTTTCTTCTTTTCTCTCTCTCTCTCTTTCTTCCGCCTGCTTGCACATAAAATAAGACCAGAGTGCAGTGAGCGGGCTTTACTTCTTACTCTGACGCGCGCACGAATGGACTTCCGAAAAAAATAGAGTAGGAGGAGAGTAGAAAACCAGAAAAAAGTCGAGAAAATGTGTAATTGCAGTTAGAAGTAGGCATAAAGTTATGAACACCGCGGGGTGTGATAGCAAAAGTGGCTGATGGGAATACTTTTCTTCCATTTTTGCTACCGGAGGGGACTTTTACCGTGCTCGTTTTAAGGCTACAAAAAGACAGAAGAAAAACATCTTTTTGGCACAGTCCCCAGTTTTGTGCCAATTTTCCATTACCTGTCCCTATTGTCTCTAGGATCTTAAGAGTCTTCTCTTTTTCTCACTTACGACATTACCCCACTCACGGCCATTGAAGCGAATAGGCTCAAATTGGCACCAAGAGAATGAGAATTGTAACAATTGCCGATTGGCGTGATGTCCCATTGTTCGTGTATGCACAACTATTGTCTCGTTTATGCATGTATGCATCAGATTGGGTGACCTCGCGTGTGTGTACACATTGAGGAAGGAGGAAGTCGAAGCTCTTGTGAGCTATGGATGGGGGGAGAGAGGAAAAGAGAGGCTTTGTGCAGATGTCCAGAGACGAGAGGAAGAAAATTGGACGACAATATGATGAGTGACTGCAGAGAAAGAGGATTGGACCGATGTAACGAGTAGCAGGAAATATAAGCTAAGAGTTGTTGGATGTAACACAAGGTTTACTCCTACTCTGAGCATATTTTTGGGCTAAAGTATTCCGTTGAATACTTTTTATCTTCAAAAAGAAGTCAGTCAATGCATTTATCTAAGTAATAAGTTACATAAATTATATTTCATCATAAGGTGTCATCGCTTTGCTTCTGCAATCAACGACTTAATAACTTAATACAAATAAATATCATTCTCTGACTGAATCTCATGTGTCATTATAATAATTAATATCAATGTCCCATCTGCCCGACGAACGTGGCCATCTCCGCGCCGTCCTCTGACACCCTGAGGCAGACGGCGTCCTCGTCCAGGCCGTGGTGGTCTCGCACGGAGCGGCCGGTCAGACTGTCGATGAAGCTCACCCTGCGGGAACGGGCGTTGCCTTCGGAGCGGACGGACCGTTTTCGGGTACGCTGCTCAGGGGAATCCTGATGTGATAACATGGTTAATATTACGCACATTTGTCAAATCAAGATAGAACGTTCACGTCTAGAGAGGCTTGCTTACCTTTGGAATGACAAGACTGAAAGGCATAGATTTAGAGGAGGTTTTCCTATCTCGACCGAGATTTGGGCTTGCCATGGGGTCTTCTTCCACAAGAGATGCACTCGCCTCCACAGTCAGTCTATTACCAGACTCTATTGACACAACACTGATGCGTGGCGTGCCCCGCTTGCTGCTGGGGTCAATCCTTGTGGAGGAGAGGTTCTCCAGGGCAATGTCGTAGGCCGGCGGCGGGTTCAGATGGTCGTTCAGAGACAGCCCCATGGCGGACAAGTCGACCTAGAGAGAGGTTGCGTGACTACAATTGGAAAAGTTCCGCACTGCTCTTTCCGTACCTTTGAATATGACGGCGGCAAGTCTTTTGAGTATGAGATTGTGGAGACCTTCCTTGCTAGCGCTGCCACCTGCTGAGTGAACGTGCCCTCGTTCCCCAGCCCGAAACATCTCCGCTTGTAGCAGAATGCCCAGAGGAATGCGATGACGATGAGGATGAGCAGCAGGCAGCACTGCACGATCACAATGTCTGTAATGAATTCACGCATTCTTAAGATGCACTTACTCTCGTCGTATATCGTCGTATTTCATGCATTGAAACCAAACGACGTAGGATATGGCGCTAATAAGAACATGACATTATTACGCCCTTTATGTGCACAATCTCGTTTGCGTCTCCAATTTCGATGCAAACAACGACATAATCCGACAGGCATATTAAAAGACATCAAGAATGCAAATATCTGAGAATGTCCTTCGCAATTGCAATGTACAGTGGTTAGCCGTATGTGCTAAATGAAATACCAATGCTAACAAAGTTAAACAAACCACTGTGCAATGGCATATTCACATTTACATCTTACCCCAGTTTGCGCCGCCAATGCTTATGCCACGTCGATTATCGAAAGCGCCGTTGTTGTGGTTGTAAGAAGTCGTTTCGCGGACGAGAGCCTGATTCGCCCGGCGCCGATGCTCTTCCAGAAGCTTCCAGAGCACGCCCATGGGCACCGGAGTGGGCGGGGTGGGCGCCTGGGAGCTGGTTGGAGGTCGCAGCCAGTCCGGGGTCTCGTCCGGGGAGCCCAACAGGTCTGCATTATCGCTATGCGCCAACCCCGTCCCGGTGAGGTCAGCGAACGCCGGCGTGAAAGACATTTTGGCTGAAATAATCAACTTGAAAGCGATTTTTATTCACGTTTTTTAACCTGGCAAAAAAGTGTAAAAGTCCATTGTTTAAAGTGCGAATTTGAGGAAATGGCGGTTGAGTGTTGGAGAAAAAGGGGTAGAAAAAGAAGGGAACCCCCCTTATCTCGTATATTTTCCCTTTTTCGGCGAAACTTTTTGACGCGATATCTTCTTCTTCTTCTGCTTCCAGTGCTTGCTGACTTCTACACTTATTTCTTCCAGCGAAGAAAGAGAAAAGATATGATAGGAAATGTGGAAAATGCATAAAAAGAGAGGAGCCCAACGAGAATGGTATTGAAAACGACATGAAATTACATCGTAGGGTGAGAGTAACCTTCGATCTTGTTGGGATGTAGAAGGAAATTGTATTTTCAAAATAATATTTTTACACCAAACTGAAAATGGGGTTGAAGTATCTCAATCTCTCAATTTTATCAGTGATGTTTTGAGGAAATAATCTTTCAGGCTCGTGCTCCTTCTCATAATATATAACACACCACAGAAATAGACGAACACATTTGCGGCTTACCTTAAAACGACACCAACACTTCACGTTCAAAACATCAACTGGTTTCTCAATTAAAACGAGAGCTCGAAGAAGAAGAAACTGCGTCTAAAAATAGCGTCAGAATGAGGTCCCGAACTCAACCATTGGGACACCGACTAAGAAAAGGGACTGCTCTCCAGAAAATGCAGCAACATCTGATCACGCCCGGCTGGACCTGTTGAGGATGAAAAAAAGTTCAAGCTGCGCTTCGTATACAACGTACTGGTTTAATCACTATATTGCATCCCGGCGAGACGTTGCAGATGCAAACAGGTTGTAAATAGAATGCGTCAGTTTCAGTCGGGCTGGCGCCTCAATGTCGGCTCCAATCTTTCTTTCTTTCTTTAGCGTCAGTGGAGTGGCCTGCTGCTGCTCTCCTTTGTGTTGCTGTTGTTGTTGTAGTTCGATACCAAAAGGTCAGAATATTCAAATTGAACTTTTTATTCAATTTGTATCTCATTTCAATCATTCTTGCGGTAATACTAATTTGCAATTATAAAGGATTAGGACGATATGCATCGTTTAATCCAGCAGGTACTGTACATTCCTTTATTAACTTTTTGTCAGCTTCAAGAGGAACACGTTTTTCCCTAAGCTGCTGCGCGCGTCATGGACTGACGCACAAATGCGCGGGCGACGCAGATAATGCCGCGCGCGCAGCTACTCTTGACGCACTAAACGTACTTCACCTATTCTAAAAGTGAGCTCTCCAGCTGGGAAAAGAAGACCAAGATCGTTTAAATTTTGTTTACGTAGTTGTTGATTGTTGTGTTCCCAAGCTTGTCTATATGAAAATTGAGCTGCTCGATCACCGCCGCGGTCATACTGAACGTCAACGAACGTTGGTATTTGGTAATCGTGTCAGAATTCGTTTCGCCTTCTTAAAATAAGACGTTTTGACATTTGTACTTTCAGTACGCAAATTCTGCGTCGTAGAAGTTGTTGTTTATATCCCTCATTTGCGTACCTATTCCATCATTACGCACAACAACAACAAAGTTGTCCCTCCTCCACCCTCCCTAGCGCCAGAGAAGTGTATAAAATGATTAAGGCAGGAGATAAAAAGGGTACAAAAGAAGAGACAAAGGAACGGTTAAAGATTAACCAATTCAACGCATTAAATAGTTGCAGCATCATTCTATCCAGTGAAGATCGAATGGAATGTGGACCCGTTTTTACGAGAATTTGGAATGAAAAAGTCTTTTACACCCTATGGAGAAAATATATTCGCAAGAGAGGGAAATTATGATTCATACCTTTAACCCAGGAGAAATCTTTATGTGAATCGTTACGGTGTCATACGTGTAAAGAGTTACTAACCATCTAAATGCAGTTGGTCATGATATATAACTGCCATATTCATGTATGATTCGTCTTCCACCTCCCTATGTTTTGGGGTTGCTCTCAGTCAGAGGCATCATTCTCCTCCATAGCCAGACTCGGTTTTACGACTCAGGTCGTTAAAGTGCAGCTTTAAATGGTCTCAAGATATTTTTGCGGGCGAAAAAGAAGGGAAGAAGAAGAAGATTTGCTCAATGGGATTTCTATAACATTTAACCGCGATAGGGCTGCCAGTTTGTGAATTAAATAAGCATGGTTTCCTGTCGGTTTGAAGTATATTTTAAGGCTATTTTCAAAGTTGTTATCGTCCCTTCAACCCACAGACTGCCGTTTATTGGATGCTTTGTCAGTCAGGTTTCGAGAGGAAATCTTTCCTCCGAGTATTGACCTCACCAGCAGAGAAACTTTCTTTGTTTCAGACTTCAAAATAGACTTTTTAAATTTGCCCTGTAAGAAGTCTCTCTTTTTGTCATAATCTTATTTATTACGGTTTAGACAAAGGCCAATATATTGATTTCCACTACTGCAAAAATCACACATACACAACGCCAAGATCATATTTAGGATTATATATTTTTACAAGGAGATATTTAATAACCTCATTGCTATCGAATAGAGCGATAGTATCAGTATAATAACTCCACCTTAATTCGAGCGAATTCCATATTTATGCAATAATAATTGCAGTGCCAATGCGACGAAGGCATTACTGCCGATTATTCAATAGTCCGATATACGAGATGCCAATAGTCGGATACAGACCGCAACGAGACATTATTTAGGATCGCCATCAATGAGTGCGGCAGAATGGATGTCTAGAAAAAGAATGAAACTTTCATTTTAAGCTCCATATTGGAGTGCAATATGGAAAGAAAGTCCCATCAGAAGTATACAAAAGCTACCGAAATCAACATTTGATAGGATAATATAGTCGTAGAAGGCAAGGCAACAAATCATATTAATAAATTAGTAATGTGTCAGGTACAAATCGTATAATGATAATATTTCTGGCAGCTTACAACAAGGCATAAGGTTATGATTTATGAAGTTGTCTTGATTAATAAAATGTTGCCTATTGTCAAATGCGAAAACTGCCGCACCCGAAACGACACTTTCCCTCAAATATCAGTTTCTCGTCCTCTCCTTAATTCCCTCCATGTTTTACTGCCGTCGTCGTCGTCTTTCCTCGTCAAAATGTTTTATTTGCTTCCCCGCCCTGGGGAATAATTCCCCTTTTTATATTCCTACATTTGACCATTTCTAAGTAACATGAGAGGAGGAGGAAAATGGACATATTAGTTTGTTGCTAAATGTATTTCCCGGTTGTACTTTGTTTCCAAACTCCAATACTATTGGAATAACCGTAATGTGTACAGAGAGTAATTTTTATTGAAAAAATACCATCATCTGCAATACAATTGCATAAAAATAATTTTAGAAACATTTATACTTTATAGTTAATCTTACATTTCCCATCCAAGCTCTTCACATAAAACTCCATCTGTATGGCTTTGATATCAGAAGCAATAACTTATATTATTACACCCCATCATCCGATCTCTCCTTCAACCCCAACTCCTCACAATATATTCGAGACGCCCTTAATGTCTGCGAGCGAATGCTTTATGGGCTTCTTCTCCAATCTCTCTCCTGTATATACACCGAACATAGGGTGGGTTTTTGCACCACACCGGCTAGACAGCGAGCTGCAGCAGCTATTGCGAAAAGAACGACAGACGGAGAGGGAGGGAAAGAATAGAAGCCGCTGCAACGCCGCCGTGGCTGTCTCGCCGTCTGAAGAGGAGGAAGAGAAATGCTGCTGCTAGTGCAGGTCAATGACCGTTTTCGCGAGACTTTTGAGACCGGCTTTTTTTCGAATAGGTCTTATAACGGCAGTGAGAATAAATAAATCCTCGGGGAGTCATTTGTCCTCCTCCTACACGGGTTAGACAGTGCAATATGGCCGAGCAGGGGTCGAGCCGTAAGCCTGATTATACTAGTATGAATAAATGCTGCATGAATTGCGTGCAACTGCAGCAGAAGGCGAAAACAATGTCATGTATTCCAAGTATTTGTCTCTCTCTTTGTGCGATTTTCAGCTCTTTGAACAAAAAGCCGGTTAGATCAAGCCTGGCTCCGTCTTCTTCTTCTTCTCTCGGTGTGTCCGATAATATCGGAATTGGCCTTCAGGGGAGACGACGACGCCGACGCCTTGCAGCAAATATTCAATCCCTTATAACCGCACCTTTGGTTCGAGGGAAGAAGAAATGTAATATTGCAATTGATGTGATTAGATGTTCCAGATTAATACGTCCAATGTTCATGTTTCACCCCCCAACCGGCATCCCTTCTTTGGTATGATCAGCATGGCTGTTGCAATTCACTGCTGCAAATTGAAAATGCAACATCGGAGGGGAAAAGGAATTATTATAATATAACGCATAAAAGGGCCTCGTTTTGAAGACCACGTATGTTATCGGAAAAGCATGCAACAACGGTTTTCCTGCTTCTTCTTCTTCCTCTTACACGTTATCCATTATAAATGTATTTTACTAGCGTAAATTGTACACAAAATGCATAATTAGCTTTGGAATAATGTATGAAAGATGATGTATCCTAGTGGTTAGGTTTAATGTTTGCAACACGGTTAATTGCCATTTTACCACTTTAATTTCCTTCTCATCTGAATGTACGTCAGAGATAAAAGATTATATATTAAAAATTCTCGACTTTTTCTCGTTCTTCCCGAACTCGTTCAAGAGAGAGGAGAAAGAGTAGAAATCAATCAAACAAAGAGGGTTGGGAGAGAAGAAATCAATTTAGTCCCTTTATTTCATATGAAGCAGAAGTAAAAAGCTCTGGAAATTGTAGGCAAATTTAGTCACGGGGAAAGGAGGGGGAAAACTTCATTTTTCATTATAGCACGTTGAGTGAAAAAGTCCATATAAAGAGAGAGCCACTCAGCCATGTATACGACGGTCTTTGCTCTCTCTCTCCCTCCCTTTTACTCATCATCGACAACGGACTTTGCAAATATTTGCACGGAAATCTGCGAAAGTTCTTCTTCCCTGAAAGCAAGAAAGAGGTCCTTTCTTGTCAACCCTCTCAGAATATAGATCTAGAAGGTGCATCGCCAAGTGCTTTCTTTCTAGAGTCTAAACAGGATTATGTACAAAAGGGGGCTCACTCAAAAGTATTTTTTCAGATGAAAGTTTGTAGTAATTGTGCAAAAGTGCAGTAGCAGCAAGTACACTATTTACGTATTTCCTTCTTGTTTGTAAACTACAATGCCGCCCATTTTTGGTTCTCCTCCGCCCATTCTGTCAGAAAAATATGCTCATGGTTATGAAGAAAATGCAATCTGCAAGGTCCAGTTTTTGCAACTATGTAAAGTAGTAACTAGATTGCCTGTAATTACGATATGACAATTCGGGTTAATACAAGTCTTAAACTTTTCCAATAACCTCAGATTACTACTTATTCGGACATTAAAGGTTGTCATTAGAAGCAAGTGACCTTTTAGGACCGACAAAATGACATTCCCATGCTCTGTCAAAACAATTAATTGCAAGGATGGAAATGTCTTGTATTTACATTTTAGTCAAATTTTGTACCATTCCTCCCTAGTTACCGATAATATTTTAAACCAACATTTTACCCTTCCTTTTGCATCAAAATTGCGCTTTAAAATTTGTTTATATCTGCCTTCAAACACGACTTCATTTTAAATTCATGCTCTCTAAATTACGAGCGATATTATTATATACGAAAGCCGCGCGCTGCATTGCATCTGCAATCTAATAATATTTAATATATACGACATGCTATCACAGTCTCATATTTTACCCGCGTAAAAGTTTGAATAATGCCGTAATATTAAATTGCTTTCTCGTCACTTGACTGATAATTACCTCATTTAAATTCGTTTCAGATTAGTTTTAATCGCTTTTTCTAATCGAGTGCATTTATTTTCTGGGTACAAACGACGACGACACCATGGACACAGTGGCTATGGACGGGAAATAATCTTTATATTCTAAACGAAACCCATTGTTTGCAGGAAAAAGGATCGAGCAGAAAAATGGTGATTGCATTTTCCCCCGAAAATAGAGTGAAAGCACACTTGATTTTTGTCAAGGAAATTTTGAGTAAAAAGTGCAAAAACACACATGAGTGAATTTAAGAGATGATTGACTTGAAATAGCTGAGTGGGCGATGGAGTTAAATAGGATTGATTTGGACGAAAACATGAGCTTTGCACTTGTTCATGTATGTCTTAAATTAGCTTATAAGGACCGGCCAAATGTGAGGAAATACTTTTCCGAAATGAGCAAATAATAATCATTCCTTTAACGATGTTGACAGGAAAGTAATCAGATTCCGAATCATTTTTCACCTAAAAACTTCTAGGATACGTCAAAAATGTCACATATTGTCTATATTTGTTCGGATTAAACTGCATATTCGGCCTTTATTACGCAAAAAGGTCACTTGAAACTCTGTTTGATGTATGCACATACATTTCTTTCATTGCACAAAACTGATCTCCGTTTTCAATTGGCAGATTAAACTGACATTTTTGATGGGTTTGTGTGCATGTGCATTAGAATGAAAGAGGAACAAAAGCAGTCAATCAAATATTTGAAATGATTGGCAAGATATCGAAACACATTTTAAACTACGTTTGAATAATACGCTTAATATATGAGGGATATTAAACTACCTGTTGGCTTTTCAGTTAATATTTCATTAATGTCATACATTTTTCTGCCTCCATTTTCTGTCAAGAAAATATAATAATACGTTAACTTTTTTCATTATCTCATGAAACTCATGACTTTTACCGTACATGTCCTAACAGTACCTACATATAACCAAATTTTAATGTCTAGTTACACCATCTGTACACTTATGGCCAACATATGACCTTCTCTCTGTGTGTGTTGATACCCCTGTGTTATTCAAGCCAAGCCGGGTCGAGCGATGCAAAAACCTTCTCCTCAGACTTTTTAGTAAATAAAAAGTTTTTAAAGTTAACTGAAAATGGCTCAGTAAAAATGTACGTATGTTAAAATGCTGGAAAAGGACGCCGTGTGATGACGTCAGCTAATGAAGAGAGAAGGATTTAAGGACATTAATTGGCCTCTATCGGACATAGATCCATTTTACTGGAGGACATTAATATTTGAAGAGAACAAATTAACTGTTAATTAGTTTTAGTCCAGCCAAGGTTATTACACATCCTAGGGGTTCATTTTGCTTAACGCTACTAGTCTACTTTTATATTAAATAGTCTTCTTTTAAAAGAGCAGTACTACAACTGATGTTCGTTAGGTGCAATGAATTGAGCATAAATGTTTTAGGTTTACTACATTTACACTCGTTTTATGGAAATAAAATTTGCCAGCTGTTGACAGTGCATATTCATTCTTGTGTTTAAACAATATGAAAGCAAGTATTAAAGTACAATATATCTTAATCTTGATTGGAACAGCGGCAATATTTGTTGTGTTTATAATCATACCAAGTACTTGGAGCACAACCAGCAACGCACAAACTCCTTATTTTATAATGCCGCATTCAAACGGTGATTCAGGTAAACATAATTATTGTACTTTACTATTCTATCAATCCTAACAGATTCTATTTCCCAGTATTAAACGGCTTCCAAAAGGTTCAGAAAAATCGGCGATACAACATTGAAGAAATTTGTTCATTGAAAAATCTGTCAGGAGAGGACTATGTGCGAAATAAAGTCGACCCTGCAATCTACCTCAGCCCGAAACCAAGACTTCTATGGTAAAGAGTCTCTAGATAAAAGAGGCGACAATATATCGAGGTTTGGGGGGAACCCAGCAAAGAGAAAAGGACTGAGCGTAACTGAGCTCATAAAAAGAAATAGAGGATGATTCATACATGTTAACAACAGAAAGACAAGTCAAATATTTGACATCATTTGACAAATTCGGGCTTAATTTCTATTAGCATAAATTAATTAAATATAATTTAAAGGACTGCGATTAGAATGAGAAATAGCAAGCTAAAATAAAAAAAATATTTTGAGGTAGGATTGAACCTGCAGCCTTCAGTTTCCTCTGCCACCACTTTACCAACTGTGCTACTTAGACTGCTGTGCTAGATGGTGGTTTATACTCTCTATATAGACAAATGTAGCATCTCTTGACCGATCCGACCGCATGTGACCCTACCTCATTCTTTTCCTCCACTTTCCTTCCTTTTTTGTCGCGACTTTCCTTCCTTTTTTGTCGCGAAAAGTCTACTCAGCCAGGCCAAATAGGCTTGCAAATACTCACCCTGTCCACGTAGGTTATTTGTCGCCTCTTTTTATTTACAGACTCTTTATGTCTTGCTAATTTTATACATCGGTTTATTTAGTATAATTATTTAAAGTCCTCATTTCACTATAAATGTGCAAAATCCATTAACTAATAGCTTCATTTTTATAAGATGGTGTCGCAAAAAAGAGTGTTCAGTTACGATTTTAAAACGTTTGCACATTTACAGATGAAGTTGTAACATTATGTTGATGGCAACCCAGCTAAACTTGAAGTAGTAATTTAAGCTTAGTACGGTTTCGAATACAGCACACATGTTACTTTTTTTCAGGTCTATTCTCAACTCAAACCTCCTGATGAAGTCCAAATCAAAGTATTCCGATCTCCAACTGCCCGGGGATTTTAGAATTATGTGAACTGTTTAACTGCTTTTTGGACGACGGCTATTAAAACTAATTTCTCATCAGACTGTCTTACTGGGGAGGAGGACGAGGACTGATGAGAATTTAAATAATTTGCGGATATAACTATAAAAATGTGTCAAGTTGGTTGTTTTATTGAACGAATACTGGTTGCTGCTCTACAAATATTATGCATTTTTAAATAAGTGAGACAAAGATTTTGTTTCAAGCCCTAATTGCATTCTTACTCTTATGTATATCTAGCCAAAATAATGAACTATTAATGTCTTTCAGTGACAGCTTGGAGAGATTAAGATGAAAAGAGCAAATGCTCAAGTCAAAAGGCTGGAAGGGGTTACAAACATATATACATATTATATTACTGCTTTCAAAAATACCTATTAATTGTATTAATCGGTTAAGTGCATCATCAGTGGATACACACCTGGAGAATATTATTATTTATGATAATAAAACGTTATCAAGTTGCATTCATATCACAAAAATTTAGATGTTCCCGCTTCATTTAACGGCCTAATATATCCTTTAATTTGTCACCTTTTCAGTTAATGTTTCAACTTTAAACCCGTAGCACCGCGTAATTCATGATAATGGCTGTGTGAGCAAATGCGAAACGCCAGTCCACAGAGACAATGTTTCAAGTACGATTTATTGCCTCGTTGAAATGGCTTTATAATTGATATCTCGGCTATTATTTCTGTCTCTTCCCACTGTTACTTTGTTACTACGCTAGCATCACATTTTGAGACCTAAAGAGTCGTACGGGATCATTTGAGAAAAAGAGTGCGTTTCAAAAGGCTAGATGTGTATTTCAGCTGCTTCCCGACCAATTTTAGTGCGAAGAACTAAAAATATGTTAAACAGGTTTATTTGTGTTTGGTAGGTTTTTGTACCTTTTGTACCTTGCGCTCGTTCATGCTGCTTCGTGCATGATGTCCGAAGACTATATTGAAATGTATCTGGCTTCTCTTACAATGCGCTGAAGAACTCGGTCACATAGTATATGCTGCAGGGGAATATCCTAAAGTCTGCCTTTTCTTAACCGTCTGATATTTGATCATATTTCATTTTTTACTACGTGGTGCTTAGAAAAAAGAGGTTCATTTTTGTGTCATCTTAACTTTTATATTTTTATCTTAAATATATTTGTTCTCAGACCCCCTGAAAGAGTAGAACATAGTTTTCATCTGCTTGGTGACGTTTGTAGGGGAGAAAAAAAATAGGAAGACTGTTGGGCAATGGAAAATTAAACTACTGTATACATGAATGGGAAAAGGATCCATTACAAATATTGGCATTCATGCAAATATTCAGAATCATTCTAAAACACCAAGGAATCGTATAACAATTTTAGTATTTAATGTAAGTGGAGTTAGAAACTGTTACCTCGATTACGAATCGGGCCACATATTAAATCCTTTGCTCGAATGTTCCAGAACGCGGTTTTATACAAGATCACAAGTATAAAAATCATAACCCCACACATTTTATTGTCTCTGCCTCCTTATTGGCATCGTTGTTTTATTTCAAAGATCTTTTTGTCGTACTCTGGCCGAATTTATAATGTTTAATTATACAAGTACATATACGAAAACAAAATATATATCGTATAACTCTGACCAATTATTACATGTATATACGTTCACTGCAGTATCATTATTATTCCTGGCTTTTGCACTCTTTTAATTCTTCAAACTCGCACGTTGCTTTTCTCTCCATAAACTTTCAGCTTTTACATTTGTACATGTATTATGGGCGCACCCTGTAGGGTGTCAATCGAAGTAAGAAATGCCGAATATAATATTAATTCCAGGGAAATTTTGCACACTTGGATCGTTTCAAAATTAATGTAGGAATACATCTCTCTTTTTCCATAGCAATAATCTTCACAAACAGCTTCATACTTTCCACGTGGCAATTGAGCGTCTTCTTAACATTTTGATATAATTCGTTAACATTTTTCTTTTTAATAAACAATTTTGGTAATTTTCGTGTTTTCTTTGATCATAGAAATTAACAAAACTGCGTTAAATTGGAAGGAATTTTCATATAAACCTGCCGGTAATATGAATAAAATGGTGGCATTGTATGTCCGAGACTCAGAACATAACGTAATTACTAATAATTAATTGTATAAATACTAGCAATTAAATTGTATGTTGGTAATGATGTCTAAATCTGGGAACGGATAAATAGGATCACTTCTAAAGAAATAAATGAATGTGGCAGCCGTATATATTTAACTTCTATAATATTCTCTTTGTTTAATAAACTTTAAAGGGGCGTAAAACATGGTTAGAATTATATATTAGTATTTCATAAAATATAAGTAGGTCTTCAACGATTATTGACTTATAATATCACACTTACTGGGGACATTCAAAAACGACAATAAAATATGTAATTATATAATATTTCTCTGTTTAAACTGACTCATTTTTCAGGGGGAGGTTTTATCATCAAGTGAGGTCTCGATTCCTATTTTGACTTTTAATTTTCGGTTTTTTGATTTCTTCTTCTTCATATCGTTATAAGTTTTAATATCTATTAAGAATATACCTTTCTTGAGCAGTTTTCCTACAACGGAATATCTCCAATAGTTCTTCTCTCTTCCTCCCAGTTCACTGCCTTCAGTATTTTTCATTGGACGATATTTCCAAAGCACATTTTCCTAATCAACTATCTAACATTCTACACACGAATATTAACACCAGCTATTCTTCTAATTAAATATATGCAACTGCTTAAAGATGCCCGACAGCTCATCCACGCTCTCCAACCCCGTCCTGATCTTGGCGTACGACCCCTTGCTGGACGTCACCCGCCGCTGCAGCAGCGTCGAGTACTTGCGCTCGATCTGCGCCAGGATCTTGGACGAGCTCGCGGCCTCCCCGGAGAACAGCGCCAACAGCGAGATGATCTGGAACATTTCCTGGTCCTCGACCGCGTTGCTGATGTTCCCCGAGTGCGTGAGGTAGGCGAGGAGCGTCTCCGTGTCCATGGCCTTGCTCGTGCGGTTCCAGTCCGTGATGAGCACCTTCTTGATCTTCTTGTTGCTCACGAGGGAGGAGAAGCGCTGCTGCCAGTGCTCCTTGTCGTCCTCGCCGAAGCAGAACGCAAGCTGCTCATTGCCGGTCTTGTGAGACTCCGATTTGATGCTGCAGATGGCCGCGGCCTTGTGGCAGTTCTCGCGGTAGATGAGGCCCTGCTCGTCGTCGGGCAGCGCAGAGAACTCGGGGTGGATCTTCATAATCCGGCGACACCGCTCGACAAACGCCGAGATCTCTGTGGGCACGAAATGCTTGGAGAGCGGCACGTCGTAGGAGAACATGACAAACTCGTTGACGAGCTCTTCGCCGAGAGAGACGCCGTCGTAGGCTGAGCGCCAGTTGCACAGCTGCTGTCCCAGCCACGCCTCCTCCTCCATGGTGTACGGCATCTCCAGATGAGTGGGCGCCATGATGGCCTTGATATCGTCGTCTTCAATCGACGACTCTTCTTCTTCATCCTCACTCGCATCCTTTTTAACCGGCTCGGCCTTTTGCTTCTCCGGCTTTGCTTCTTCCTCCACAGAGTCCTGCTTGACCATATTGCTCCTCTTGCCCTTCCCCTTCCCCTTGCCCTTCCCCTTGCCGGTGAGCGTATCATCCCAGAGAATGTTTCTCGTGTAGAAGCAGGTGATGACGTGCATGATGTCGAGCAGCTGCTCCATGCCCTCCCGGCACACGTACAGATCTTGAGCGCGACTTTGATCGGATATAAACGTCATGAGCGAGTTGAATACGGTCTGAATGCGCTGCCGTTCATCCAGCTTGGTGGACTCTGTCTGGACAAAGAGCAGCATGGCCGCGACGAGCGGGCTGTGGTAACGATGGCTCAGCCCCAGCTGGCTGATTTGTACCGTCAGGTTGAGGTATGAGGCGACGTCTGTCCTGGGTTTGAACAGGTTGAGTGCGCGGTTAAACTGCTCCAGGCTCACTTTGTCCAACGGGTTGTGCTGCTCCTGCTGGTGAGTCTCAATAGCGGGTGCGTCATGGCCCAGCAGCCACTGAACCTGCGCGAGACCCGTGGTGGCGCCAAAGTACTGGGCGAGCATGTACTGGACAAACAGTGGTAGGTTGCATTGAAGCAGCGTGCCCTGATCCGCCATGGACAGCCCCGAGAAGACGTCCAACTGCATTGCAAACTGTCTGAACCGCTCGCCGGCCGTCAGAATAATCTTCTTCAGGTCGGTCTTGCTGAACGGGCTGGACATGCTGCTCGAGTGGAACTCCAACAGGCGCCGTTCGCTCTCCGGATCCATGGGCACGCTCGCCATTGAGTAGTTGAATGCCGCTACGAGCTTGTGCAGGTGGGCTGAGGTTAGACGAGCATCTGCGAATGCCGACATCGCGGATGATGAGCTCGTTGTCGCCGCAGTAGCAGCACTGGTGGACGCCGTGGCAGCCGCCATAGCCTGAGCCACCTCCTGCCCGGCATTGCCCAGCATGGTCTTGAGCGCCATCATCCGCTGGTTCTTCTGCTCCTCCAGCTCACTCTCACTCATTGGAGGGGCGCCAATACTTGCAAACAGATCTCCGTCATCGTCGTCGTTGTCGTCATCTTCATCGCTCATGAGCCCGAACTCTGACAGGATCTCCCTCTTCAGCTGCTCCTCCGTGGGCAGGGCTGAGGACGAGGCCGCGGCCAGGGCTGCCGCAGCTGCGGCCGTGTTGGCAACCCTCTCAGCGCCCATGATGGTGCTGTTGTCCCTGTGC
Source organism: Tisbe holothuriae (assembly GCA_900659605.1). Classification (NCBI taxonomy): domain Eukaryota; kingdom Metazoa; phylum Arthropoda; class Copepoda; order Harpacticoida; family Tisbidae; genus Tisbe; species Tisbe holothuriae. Next base: position 3,137 of record LR139551.1, on the reverse strand, counting down.
TGAGTAAAGACCTTTGACGTAAAGTCGATCTCACTTGATGAGTGTTGGAGTTGCTGTTGTTGATGTTGCTGTTCTATTGGCTCCTGCTTCACAGCTGCAGTCGGAAGCGTCTCCATACTGTTGCTGTGATGCTGAAGCTGATGTTGCTGTTGTAGCTGTTGTTGTTGTTGCTGCTGCTGCTGCTGCTGCATTTGATGCATTGCAGCTGCGGCGGCAAAGTTTTGGTGTTGCTGATAACCACTACTACTGCAAGCAGCGGCGGCAAAAGGATTCATAGCTGAGGAGGTATCATAGAAGTTTGCCAGCGCCATGCTCATTACCGCCGGGTTAGGGAACGGGAAGCCGCCGTACTGATGGTGGCTCTGCATATGATGCTGCTGTCTCTGTTGATACTGCTGAGGTAAAGACGATCTGAACCCGTGAGCGGAAGGGTTATAGCCGAACTGACCGTGTGGCGGTCGGAACAAGCCGCTTGCATGAGCAGACCGTGACATGCCCATGAAAGACGAGCTGGACGATGAGGACGAGGGATGATCCTTCTTGTCGGACACTTTCCTTTTAACAGACACGGGTTTGCCAGCATTGTCAGTTGACGTCTTTGGACTCGCCTTGCCGGAGTCCTCGTCCCCGCTACAATCGTCATCGCCCTCGTCCTGCGATCCGGACTCCGCGGCCCGGTTCCCTGTACTCCGCTTCCGCCCACCCCTTGTGAACCCCATGGACATGGTGCCCTTCTTCTCCAACATCTTGCGGAACCGGACCTTCTTCTGGTCATCGGTCAGCACTAGGGCCGGGTTCATGCCGACCGTGATGCACTTATCGTACCGACACCGCTGACACTTTTTCCGGTTCTTGCTCGCGATGTCGCAGTCTCCGTTCTTCTTGCACGCGTACGCGGGGCCGGTGGTGTGCTTGTTGTGCGCGCGGCGGAAGAAGGCGCGGCAGGAGAAGCACGCGAGGGCGCCGTAGTGGACGTGGTGGTTGTCGGACTCGATCTCGCACACGGCGCAGATCGTCTTGGGCTTGGCGCCGCCAGGGATCCCTGATGGGATAGACGGGGATGACGAACCATCTGAAAAAAGTCATTAGATTCAGTGAAAGTAATAATGTCTCTTTTTATGGTGTGGTTTGATAGCGTTTGAAGTTGTTTAATGATGCCAATGATCACTGATTGCTCTTCTGTTCCACTCCAGCGGAGTGACAAGGTTTTAGATTTTGCTGCTGCCGTCGTCTCAAAATACGTTCGATACTTCGAAACTTTTCTCTTTTGCATCGGTATTACGCGTGAAAAAAGTGATCCTTAGGCTGACAACTCAATGCAATGATTGAGACGGTGGAGCGCAGATAATATTGCCTTGCAAAGGAGGGAAAAAGTTTTGTTCCCAGGCAGTTAAACAATTTGCTGATATATTGTAGCTGGAAAACGTGTACGTGTGAATATGTACGGTACAACATTGTAGTACGTATCGTACAATATATTGTTATAGCCTGCATAAAAATTCTTTAAATGCTTGCTTAAGTTACGAAAGGTGAATTATTACACTCGAGTTTGGTTTTTTTTAGCAAGTTCTGAATGAAAAATGCGTCGAAGGCAAAAAATGCTCAGGAGGCAAAATAATTACACTTGTTAAAGCGGCGAATTACGTTGTAAAATATACGAGTGTAATTTAGTCCCAAGTCAATTGGCTTCGAAAAAGATCGGTATTCTGCGAATTATTTCGTTAGTGCCTTTGATCCTTCCAAGCAAACATTCTCGTCTCATTTCAGACAATCAAAAAGCACGGAAGCCATATCATTTAAATATGAAAATTACCATGCTAAAATATTGAAGACAATGCTTCGGAAACGCAAGATTTCAGACATATTGTATCCTCCATAGAATCAATATTATCTCTGTTTGAAATGTGACATTTTCCTTGATCGTAAATAACGCGGGTTGAGCTAATAACAAGAATAAGTTTGACAAAATACTATACCAGGGTTTCTGTGTTCAAGATACTTTTTTGACATATTATGCAATTATGTTAAATAACTTTTATATCTTCAATGCAAATATAGAATCCAATAATGCACACGATTGCACCTATTACTAGTATACTTCTATCGTCTTAATGTATCAGCCTTTACTTAAAAATCATATACCAGTATTAATAAAACCATTTTCCTTGTGTACAGTTTAAGATCATATAAATGTCACTGATCGAAAATGTTAATTCTTATATCACGTGATATACAAATGTGGCTCAACCAGTAATAATTTGTTACCTCCATGATCAGTCCCACCTTCCGGGCCACTGCCGCCACCACCACCTCCTCTATCCGGGCTGTACGAGCTGTTCCTTTGCATGTTGCTCGTCTCGTTCATGTTGTTGTCCTCACAAAGCTGCTTTAAATAAATGGCTCTAAACTTGTCGTCCCACTTGGGTTAAAACACTCCTTTGCTGTGGCTGCCATCGCGGTCATATTCGCTGATTAAAATCTAGTAATCATGCCAGCAGCAGCAGAAGCGCGGACACAAATGTTTCAAACTTTTTTGATGACACTCTTTTCGATGCAGGGGAGTTTAAGCTACGATTCCCCTTGTTTTCCACTGTTGCTTTGTTTTTATCTGGTATTTATGTAATCTTGTTGCTAAGCAACAATAAAATTGTTTGTTTTGGAGGAGGTTTAAACCTTAATCTTCAAACTGCGGGATCACTTTTTATTATAAATATAGAGTTTTGATTTAATTTTGTTTCGTCTTCTACAGTTGTACAGTCTGTGTTCCTTTTTGATTACGATTACCAGGTTGTGTTTTCTTATTGAGCAGTCATACCACAGGGATAACACACTAAAGGTCGTCTAATTTCTCGGCTTTCTTCTCCTGCATTGAGTTTCTTATTCCTCGACACAAAAATAAAATATGCGCCATATATAAAACAGTTCTTGATATATATTTTTGCTTCCTTCCTTCTTGTCCTATCAGGCCGAATCGACTCACTGGCAGAACTCCACGCAGCCTGAGAAGCAGAAGAGCGACGACGACACAAAACTCGAACTTCTCTCTCTCTCTCTCTCTCTCTTTCTCTCTCTCTCTCTCTCTTTCTCTCTCTCTCTCTTTCTCTATCTCTCTCTCTCTCTTTGACGGCAGAAAGGAA
>LR139550.1:12891-32664 GCA_900659605.1 Tisbe holothuriae | reverse complement strand
TTGGTCTAGCAGTCTCCGGAGACATCCGAATAAAAGCAGAACCAGCTTCTGCAGAATGGAGGAAATGCAGCTAGTCAAAAAAGAGAAAAGGGGAGACAAGTGACTCAGAATGTAAATATAGACGTAAGAAGAGAGGAGACTCTTCAAAAAAGCTGATTGAACTTTGAAAACTCAATTGACTGTGCAGCGTCTCTTGAGTGGAAACACCCACACGACCTGTCCGTGTGTACTCTTATTATATTCCTGTCAAGGCATCGTCCCTTTTTCTGCACGTTTTTCGTACTTTAAAGGCGGCTGCAAATTGTGTTAGCTTTGGCCTGCTGCAAGAAAAGAACTATTGGCCGCAACACCAGCAATGCAAGATCCGTATCGGCGGCTCTTCCAAGAATGGTAATTATTAAAAAATGTCGAGATGTTTATCGCAATTACACTGTAAATTACATGGTTCATAACGGGGAAATATGTTGCAAAAATGTAGCAGTTTTTGCTACTTGACTCAAAGTTTTGGGGCAACAATAAGCTCTATTTTTCATTTACTGCTTGTGCAATTCCCCGCTAACAGCATTTTAGGATTACAGCGTGGCTGAGAGGCTTATTCGAGGGCTAAGCCTCTCGGTGTAAGTGTCTGAGTGGGTGTTTAACGTTATTATTATGTCAAGTGGGCAGCAGAGCAGAGAAGAAGAAGAAGAAGTCAAATATGGCCTTTTGTGTTTGTCCCCAAATATGAGAAGACAATGATCGTCAAAATATTACATTTTCTGCCGACAAGATCTTGAGGAGAAAAGTTTTTGTGGGTTCCTGGCAAAAGTTTGCTCCTTTTTTTCTATCATACCACAGTGGATATACACGAATAATAACTCCTAAAAAACCTCTGTGTATACTCAAAATTCTCATTAAAACCCACTGTTCCTTCTGGGAAATATTATATTCCCCATTTAGACCCATTGTGCGTACTCGGAAATGTCGGACAACAACCACTTGGGAAGTTGCCAACATGATGTCTGTCTGTCTGCCCCTGCCGGTGGTGACAGCGACGTGCTTGCGTGTAGATGTCAGTGTGTATGTGTGCACGTCATTTGACATATGGGGAAATGTCTGTCTGCTAAAAGGCCTCTTTGAAATGCACCTCCAAGCTATTACCAAATATTTTAGTTATAGTGCAATAGTTCTATTACCAAGAATATTACATCCAAATTTTGTAACTTCACACAGCCCAGTTGACTCTGGATGCTTCTGTCACTCAAATCAGATTATTATATTTTTTGCCTTTTCCTGTTCATCATTAGAGACAAAAATATGCAATTTCCATTGGCAATATTTTCCCACATAATTTGACAGAATGTGGCGAAACGGTTTCCTTATTTTGCTCCTCGCCGTCACTCCCCAGCAGAGTCCCAATATTGGTGAAATATTTAATTTTCTCCTTCCTGCTTTTCTTTTCCTTCCTTCTCTGTCTTCAAGAATGTTGCTTCGAAGGAGAGGGAAGAAGACCTCTTCTGAAAACGCCAATATCCATAGATGGCAGCTTGGGATGACCTTACACACAGTGGTACTAGCTGTAAAAACACAGGATTTATAATAATCCACTGCACTAATCCATAAGCATATACCATCAGGTTATTCTATATGTCTATGACAGTTCTCAACACCTTTTAACAATGAACTGATATTACTCAACGTTGATGGAATAATTTATTTTGTTTCTATCCAGCCTGAACCCACTGTGCCCAGGCACCCAAGTTGACACCGCCGTCCCACCCAGACACTCCCGAAATTGTGTCACCCGCATCCGCCGCCGCCGTCCTTTTAATCCCGACGACATCGTCTCCGGCATTTATCGGAAAAACTATCGAAAACGTTGCTGCATGCATATCAGATCACTCTACTCTCTCTCTCTCTCTTGGTCAATATGACACGCACGCACGTGAGTGACAGTTATTACTTCCATTAAAGTCACATGTTTAATGTATCTGTCCTAGTTTAATTTGTTGCTCCGACGGGAGAAAGTGGCTGTTTCATGCCTCACCGCGCTTGGCCGCCGCGAGTACTATTCCAGCTAGTTATTTTCGAGCTCCTGTCTATTTTGGCGACCATTTCCTTTCAGTACGAAATGCAAAAAGGGCAAAATAATACCGCCGAGGCCTCCCTTTCTATTGCAGATGTATATAGCTTCCTCTATAGCTCCTAAGTGGCCTTTACTCTGAGAGTTGCTCCCTTTAGGGAAATAAAAAGCGGGTCTTTCGCCATAAATATTATTGCAGTTTCGCGGTTGCACGCTCTGCTCTCTATAAGGCCGTATTGTGTCCATTGGTTGTATTAATACTACTACGATTTCGGCTTCTTCGATCGAAGTGTACGTGTGTAGATGAAATTGCCGATCGGCCCCCAACTGGGAATGAGGATTGAAAATATGACTTCATTGGAAATGGAGTCATTAACGCTACAAAGGTTACTTTTTCTTGTTCTGTATTATGAAACAATACAAGTGACAAAAACAAGATCTAGGATCTATCTCAGATAGATAACCTGTAAATAGTCACGTCTGTCACGGACTCTTCTACGTCTCTTGAGTCCTACTTCTGTTGTAAATTGTACCCAGAGCATAGTATTAGACTAGGAGTATTAACCCTTTCCGGTAAAATAAGTCGTGTCATTATTTAAAGAACGAGGACAACTTTTACCCGATCATGCGTTTGATGCTCTTACCCTTTTCCCTCTAATGAGCTCCGATTCTCCTCAAAGGAAAAGTATTCCAAGGTAGCTTCGCACGTCCGCACCCAACCTGATGATTCGTCTTGACTCGTCAGCAAGGACAAAACAGCTCAGCTGACCTCAATCTGTTTAATTCCAGTCTTAATCCACAGACACTTAACTTTAATGATTACACATTGCACTCGTATACACACACGATAAAATTATTCAATAATGCCGCGTGTGATAATAGTAATAATAATAGAGTAACGTCACTCTCTAATGGTGCGTCTGTCGACTGATTTGTAGTAGGTTTGCCCGGTGGTGGTTCTTTCTCTCAATTTTGCGCCTGGTTTGCGCGCGTCGTGGCCTTTTCTCTCCCTGCGCGCATTGGCCTTTGAATGGCCGATTCCCCGCTCACATCTTCCACTGAATTGGCCATCTTACAGCTTCCATTTTTGCATTTTGATATTATGATATGGGAAAGACCCCTACTCTGACTTTTCCCTTTTCTAACCCTCTTTTCTTATATTCCCATTTTCTGAGTAAAAGATTTCTTTCTTCATCCTCTAGCTCTGCATATGGAGGCTGACACTCAAAAACACAATCTGATATGATGCTCTCTCTCTCTCTCTCTCTCTCTCTCTCTCTCTCTCCTTGAATATAAAGCCCCCTTCTCCCATTCCTCGGAAATGGAAATAGAATGAGGATATTCCGCAAAACCAGGAAGAGAACAGAGAACAGAGAGAGACCCTTGGTCGTGTTTTGGCCACAACAATAACAATTTTGGGGTCTAGAATACTTCCTTGCTTTGGAGACTAAGCAAGCATTATTAGATCCCTGGTTAACCACTAGTAAAAGTGAATTCAAGCCTTTCACTCCTTATATCTCAACCACTAGGTGGGCTATAAAGTGTATAAGGACGGTCTTACAACCTTCAATTGACCACAATTGATTAGCGTTTCACTATTTTGAGGCCTTCTCCTCCTGAGACAATATTTAATAAACGATTAGCATTAAACAAACGATCGGCTGATTATCAAAAGCGACGCTCATGACTGAAACATGTATTTTCATTAAAGGCCATTTTAAAACATATAAAATGCTCGGGGCCGTCGATATAAAATATAATAACCCCAGCCAGCGTGTCTGACTTTGAAATGAGGGGAAATAGAAGAAGAAAGTATAACGGCCTTTTTTCAAAGGAGTAAAAACATGCTTACGACCGTTTCCAATATGCACAAGGTTACAGCAGTTGGGCTCACACACTTGTACAGAGACGTTATGTTGGAACGCACTGAGGGCAAAACATGTACAAAAGTGGGCATGAAGTACGACCCAACAAGTTTGGTTAAAAGACATTACAGTAAAAGGGGATAAAGGTATGTTTGGTTGGGTCCGCTCACTTCCAGATTGTGTCCTTCGGAGCCTTTTTTGGAATATTGCCTCGCATGTAGCAATCTCCAAACACTCTGCTCCGAAGGCAATTGCATATCACGATGGCAATTAACCTATTCCTAACGTCTTCTTTTTTCTGCAAATGGCAAAAATGGAAAATAAACCGGGCCAAGGACCGCGCCTATAATGCTAATAATGTTTTGAATATTTGCCTTCTTGAGGGAAATAGGATGCGAAATCTCAAACAGCTTTTTACATTACACTTTTTGCTCTCCTTCAGCGTCTAGCCGTCTACCTTGAAATGAGGGCAAAAACTTCCCTATTTAGCTAACGAAACATTGAATGGGCTTTGAAAATTGTACAATGATACTCTTCATATGTGATCCAATACGGCCAAAACTTAACGCCTCAAGATCAAGAAACCGCCCCAAGGCCATGACGTTTTGACTGAGAAACCTTGTTCCCATAAAGTCAGATGCTTTAACCACTCATTCTATAGAGCTCAAGAACAAAGATCCCACAAGATGGATTTTTATGACTCTGTGACTTGATACAAGTGCATTCGGCCCTCTTGCAACAGTTTTTGCCAGTTTAATGCAATTTGAAGCAACAAGAGAATAGTTTTGCCATATTGAGGACTGCTGGAATGCTCTCTTTAGACGGAATGGGATGCATATGGAGATCGGAGACAATAATGCTAATTTAGTTTTGAGCATGGAGAAAAGAGAGCTATTATGCAATATAATTGTAGCTGTTGTGTACTCGGATGTGCTCGAATTACCTATTGCAATATTGACAAAATGAAAGCTCATCATAAAAGATCCTCTTTTTATTCAAGCTTCTCTTCTTCTTCTCCCCAGACAGTTTTCTGATTCCGATCTGCATTTTGTTCCGAGGAACAATAGAAGTTTCTTTTCTTCTAACTGTCACCAAAAATGATCCTTTTTGCTCCAATCCCTCCTTGTCGATTCTTCCTTTCTCCTCCTTTTCCTTGTCAAATGAACGAGAAGAGAGAGAAAGAAGAGAGACTGCAGTGGGCCAAAACCCGAAAACGTCCAAAAAGTACAGTTTTAACCGGTAAAACATAGATGAATGTTGAAAATGGAATATTTTCTTATTGAGCTTATTCAATATCTAAGCAATGTTTAACTCACGTATGTTCCGAAAGTGGGTTAACTATGTTCGACTCAGAATTTGAATGGGCATTTGACCATATTGTCAAAAGATGATTTTTGTCTTCTTCTGCCTTGCAGATTTCCTCAGAGGTCCCATTGTGCCCCAAGAAGAGGGAGAGAGAGAGAGAGAGAGAGAGAGAGAGAGAGAGAGGAGATAAGAAATGAGATCTGACAGAGAATGAAATAAAAAGTTTTGTTGGATTAAAAGCTAATCCGCAGAGAGACAAACTTCTCCTTCTCCTCATTCTCGTAACTCTTTGGACGAAGAAAGAAATGGGACAAATTTAGGGGCCTAATGTCGCAATTCAATCCAGGGAATTTGCTCTAGAAAGTATGTCAGCTGCTTTAAAAGACGTTCTTGTCGTGCATAATTGAGGGATATATTTTGGCAATGGCGTAATTGCAGAGCACAGTTACATATGATTATTGTTCTGAATAGAAGGGTGGGTTATTCTTTTTCCCCTTTTAGGTCGGAAGTAGCAAATGTTCCTTCCAAAGATAGATCTTGCATTTCCGAAAGGGAGAAAATGACTTTGTTGTCTTCGACAAATGTGTTGCATAATGCATATTAAGACAGTGAGGGAGGGGAGCATTGGCATACAATGTGCTTGTCATAAGGTATAAGTCGGTGGATCAGTCATGCGAATATATGGCACATGAGCAGGAAACAGAAGAAAAGCTTTTCTTCTTAGTTCCATTCTCAGCAGCTCAGGTTTCCCCAAAAACAGTACAATGCAGATTCATAATTTTGTCTTTTACGATAGTACTTTGCCATATAATCATAGTAATGCCTCTTTTCGCATTTTAGACTCCGTGGCACAATACATTGCATACCTTGCCCATAATGCATTTGCTTTTATTGCGAGGCCGTTATTATTACATACGTATGTATATTCACAACATACAGTACATAGTTATGATGCTTTATTACTCCATTACTCCAGCTGCTGCAGAAGCTCGGCATACTGATTTTCACAGCGGTGATCTTGTGGGCACCGCTCTGGGCGTGGCTGGGTTCTTGTCCGCTTCAGTCTCCACAAACATGGGACCCATATCGTACGAATCCTGATAGTTAATAAAGATAGAATATCAAATCCGAACAAAAGTAGTAACAACATGAAATCTTTAGTTTTAATCTTACATCATAGTCATCTCCTCCTGACTTAGTCTCTGGGATCTCCGACTCAATGACCACCTCCCCTTCAGGCGTCGCCCTCACCGTCACGGGCAGATTGGCGTAGTAGAAGCGGAGCAGGTTCTTACCCAGCCCCAGGGCAGACTGGGCATCAGCATCGGAGGAAAACGGCCCGGCCGTCACTTCAGACACCAACTGGAGTATAATTATTACATAAACGGTAAGTGTACTCATTTCAAACGTCTTACAGCCATAATTTCTTCCTTGTCAGTTATTGTCCTTGTAACCCCTGGTTTCTGTTCCTTCTCTGCCAATTGCATGGATTTGAAACTAAGGGCCTTCTGCAGCCCCTTTGGCCACCCATCAGCGCTCAGGTGCTCCTCTTCAGCTGCTTGCTTCTGGTACTCGGCCGTCCTGGTGCGGACGTAGTCGGCAATGTCCTCGAGGAGAGCCCGGTACTTGGACGAGGAGAGAGGGGTGCCGCCGAGAGACTTGCTAAGCAGAACAGAGGTTAGTGACGGGAACCAGCTACTCTTTAAAGAAGTATGGTTCCTGTTTGTTATCGTGCATGCACATATAAATAAATATGGATACTGTATGTATATTGTTTGTTATTACTTGACGTCATCAAAGCTCACACTTGCACTTCCTCTGTTGATGCATCCAGCAAAGGCCAATAATAGCCAGACCCAAAGCCACGCATTAAACATGACTTTTTCTTTATTTTTCTGAGACTGTGGATGAGAAATATGATAAAAGTTGGCGTGGAAAAGTTCAAAAGGCCGCGACGACGACGACCATGAGAAAAAGGAAGGAGAATGTGTTCAGACATTAATTTATGGCTTTGCCGTCTTTTTTCTTATGCCGCCGATCCTCTATCGTAACAAATAACAATGATCATATTTATTCTGAAATATGTTCATAAGAAGTAAAATTAAAGAAGCTAATTATTATAAGATAAATAAAACAAAATAATACGTATATGAATTAGATTTTTACAATGACATTGCATAAACAACAATAAATTATTTGGACGACAAATAGATACATCAAAGGAACTTGACTATTTGTACAAATGACATAACTTTAAACTTTAAAGGATTACAAGCAGTTTTGCTTCATTTTTTTCTTAACCCTTCCAAGTATTAGATGTGCAGCATCACCTCAGCATGACATAATGTTATGTATTCTACGGAAGGTCAACCCTTTACATAATTTATACATAACAATTAAACATGGATAAAATAGGATTAACTATTTTCCTTTGTGACTTGCTCATATCCAATATATTTTTCCTACTAATCTATTTTTTGCTAATCCTTTTAATGAATGAAGCTCAACGATGCATTTTGATATGAGGGTCAGTAGGCCAAATGCGGAAGAAGACGAAGAAATGATGATGTTTCTAACAAAGCAAAGGGAGATTAATGGTTGGGATGAAATCATGTGAAAGGAGAGGATTAAACACGATTGGGAGGAGGAAGAGTTGGGATAAATAAAGGAGAAGTTAGACAAGAATGCAAGTAAATTTGAAAGTATAGCCGCAGTTGCCATGAAAATATAGAATTCCTAAAGTTTACGACGACTGCAGCTTCATTATGTTAGCCGCAACCCCCAATAAACGTTGTGGGTAAAGAGCATCGAACTGAGTCCTATAACTCTTTAGTTGTGGGCATACTAAAAAGGGCGGCTTTCCTACACCGTTTTGAATTTGGCGCTCTTTTCCTTTTCGTCCTCCTCTCTCATTCTTTGAAGCTGAGCCGCAGCTCTTCTGCTGACGTTGCCGATCCTGAGCTGGCTGCCGACAACCGACAGCCGACCGAAAAGAAAAATAATTTCACTTGATGACGGCTCCGCTACAGCTCAGTGAACACATAACTTAACCAGTTCCAGTGCTAGGCCATCATCATGGGCGGGTCCCAGAGCGTCGAGGTCCCCGGCGGCGGCACCGAGGGCTACCACGTGCTCCGCGTCCAGGAGAACTCTCCCGGGTCCCGCGCCGGTCTCGAGGCATTCTTCGACTTCATCGTGGCCATCGGGAACACGCGACTCGACCAGGACAACGACACGCTCAAGGATCTCCTCAAGGCAAACATGGAGAAGGAGATCACGATGACGGTCTACAGCAGCAAGACACAAGCAGTAAGAAAAGAAGAGCAATTGAATCACGAATCCATTTGACTTATTGTCTCTCTTGTCCAGGTCCGTGACGTGTCCATCACTCCGAGCACCCTCTGGGGCGGCCAGGGTCTGCTCGGCATCTCCATTCGGTTCTGCTCGTTCGAGGGCGCCAATGAAAACGTCTGGCACATCCTGGACGTGACTCCAAAGTCGCCCGCGGAGGCCGCCGGGCTCAGGGGATTCTCAGACTTTATCATCGGGGCGGACTCGGTGCTGCACGAGTCCGAGGACTTGTTCACGCTGATTGAGGCGCACGAGGGGAGGCCGCTCAAGTTGTACGTGTACAACACGGAGACGGACCATTGTAGAGAGGTGAGGGAGCCAAGATACATATCAATCAAAGAGACAAATGAGTCATAAATAACCTTTTTTGTATACACTTGTGACTTGTTACATCCTTGTTTTGAGATGCCTCCTAACGTGTCATATTTAACAGGTGACAATCACGCCCAACAGTGCCTGGGGTGGCGAGGGCAGCCTCGGCTGCGGCATCGGGTACGGATACCTGCACAGAATCCCAGTCGACGACCTTCCTGCCCCGCCCAAGTCCGAGAAGGCTCCGCTTAATGCCGGCGGCAGCATCACCGCACACCCTCCACCACCAATGAACCCAGCCATGATGGGCGGGGTGCCCACAACATCAGCCGCGGTGCCGCCCATCGTGCCCATGGTGCCATCTACCATGACGTCCCCAGTGGTGGGCACAATGCCACCCCCGCCTGCACCCGTCGTCAGCCCACAGCAAGCCTCAGTGATGACTCCCCCAGCGATGAACACCCCGCCACCGTCAGAGGTCACCTCCAACGCGAGCTCGACGCCGGTGCCTGGCTACGACTCTCCCCCGGTGGCAGCAGCGACGGTGCCTCTGTTCGGCACGGGCGGCATGCCTGTCGCACCCGCGGTCACGCCGGCACAGGCCACGCTTGCGGCGGCCTTCGCCCCGACAGCTTCGGCGCCCCCTGCGGCCACCTTCGCCCCGCCCACTCCGCTGCAGCAGCACTTTTCGATGACCAATGCGCCCCTGCCGCCGCCCAATATGCCTGTGCCTGACCCTGCCGTTCTGGCTGGGATGCCTGCGCCCCCAACCGGCATTCTGCCGCCGCCCTCTTCTGTGGCGCCCCCAGTGATGAGCTTCAATAACATGAGCTTGAGTCCGGGATTGGAGCAACAGCAGCAGCAGCCGGCGGCTTCGTAATAGCTGCATTTATGAAAGACCTTTTTTGGTACATAAAACATCATAAGTGATCTACTAAGAAGAAAGATTTAAAAACTACATCTAGGTTGAATGCTTGGTGCGAAAGAAGAACGATGCGATGTTAAAATATGAGTTGCAATGAACTATTTCTAAGTTTATATTTCATTAGAGCAGCAAGTTTCTTGCTAGCTTTACTTTGTTTTGTGCTCTAATATTATTTGTACAATCCTTTTGCAGACGATTAATTTAGAATTTATCCAATCTCCTGCCTGTTGCATAAAATCCTTTTAAACAGCGTTTTTGTTAGGCATAAAAATTAATAAAATAAGGAAATAACGAATTTAACGCAAGGAGAATATATCAAATGAGGACAATATTCCATAAGTTGATAGGTCGCTTTTTTCGCATTAACGTTTCGCAGGCTATAAAAGGGGCAAATACATTTTTTTAAATAGTAATATATGAACCAAGGAAGTCTTAAATTACTTGAGCCATCCTTGATATGATCATATTCATCTCTGCTTTGCTCATAAATTAATAACTGTGTTTCTTATATATTATATATGCTTTGCTGTGGTGATTTCCCCTGATAACACATCAGCATTTTTAAACATAAATTTCTGCGCCCCCTTAATTTTCATTTGTTTTTAAACCGAGCTCTAAGCGCGAACGGGATGGGAAGGAAGTCCTGAAACTTTGACCCACCATGAACTCCCAGCACAGCACCGTCCGCGCCTGGCTCGAGTCCGTGTTCCCCCCGGGCGAGGTGCCCTCCTACGAGGTGAGCGAGGAAAACCTCGCCGCGCTCGCAAACCTCGCTTCACTCTGCAAGCAGAGACAGTCGGATGCGGCGGTGCACAGGGCAGTGGCGGAGAAGCAGAGCTCCGAGTACAGGGCAGAGGCGGAGAGGATGGCCAAGAGGGTGGCGAAGTGCTGTGGGGTCAACCCAAACGCTGGGTGAGTTACGAGTATCTCTTGATCCCTAAGAACGTTCCGTTAACGTTTCCGTTTCTTCCAGAGCGACTTCCTTCAAGCCTTGTGAGAAGTTTGTCGAGGTCCTGTCCGAGGTCAGCTCCCTACTCGACCTAGACGACCCCTCCCCGCTGGAAATGCGCCTCCGCCTTAGCGAGGTCCAGACCACCTCTGCCGCCATCCCCGTACGCGACTGGCACCGCGACCAGACGCGCAAGGCCGCGCAGACCGCACGCATCGGCGCGCTCAAAGAACTGTCGCATAACCAGCTCGCACTTCGCGCGGCAGAATCAGGCGCGGCCAAGCTCAAGGAGAACGCGCAGCAGGCGTCCAAGAACCTCGATTTTATGCTACAGAAGCAACGTGAATACCAGAAGACGAGCGACCGGACCGAGGCCGCGCTCAAGAAGAACGGCTACCGTAAGGAGTACACGCATGAGGCCATCGTGGCCATGAAAGCGGACCTCACAGCGCTGGAGGAGACATTACAGCCGCTAAAAGCAAAGTTGGAAGGCTACGAGGAGTTGCCGCCGAACATGGAGGCCGCTTTGGCGAGGGTAGCGGAGGCCCAGAGCACTCTAGACTCCCTCAAGGCAGAGTTGACAAGCGAGATTAATGTTTTGCACGTGTAGATTCACCCGGTTAATTATAGAATACGATAGTGTGTATATTTTAAATCACAAAGCGTTTATTTTTCGTCACTTTTTTCATATCTCATACCGCCACAGTCTAGCTGGTTATTCGTCATCTACAATGCAATGGCGGGGTTATTGATAACATTGACTTTTGTCTTTCTGCTGGCTGGTATTCTCGTGATTATAAATCATCCCCCAGAGAAAGCACTTTCCTAATCGTATTCTTGGGAAAGGCTTTTTAAACGTTAGATTTTTGCGTCGACACCTAACTGAACGGAAAGTATAACCCAAAAATAAAGTTCAAAATAGTGGCCACCAATAAGCCATTGCGAAAAATAAAACACTTGCTAGCTTGTGTACGTGTTACAAAAGTCTTGTCGTTGATGGCAATGGCAAACTTAGTTTTCCTTATCTCTCGCTTGAAGATTTCATCTATGAAATATGCATGTATCATTCATCGATTTTATGTGTGTTATACGAAGGTATTCATTGTTCCTTTTTGCTGTTTTATATCAGTCGAAATTAAATGGGGGCCATATCATCAACATCCTCTTGGGGGTGGGTTAAAAAGGGCTGCGTCGTTTTTAACCAGCTTCAACCCCAAACACTAAACAATATCCGCGCGCGCACTCATTCACCACTTAAAGAGCACATTTAAAACACGTTTAAGCACACTCTTTATTCTTCTATCCACTCTTAATATGCTTGTTGGGCAAACATAAAATCTTGTTCTAAAACCCGCTCCGATTAGCGTTTGCCGTTGTTATAGCTGAGGTTCCTCATGGGCGCCTTGAAGTTTGCGGCCGCCTGCTGCTGAATCTGGTACGCCAGGGGGTGGATCTTGAACCCGTAGAGCCTGGGCACGAACTGGTTTGCGGGCCTCTTGGGCCTGTACTCTGGGTGCACCATGAAGAGCATGTGAGGGAATCCGGTGCCAAAGTAGGCCCCGTCCGTGTGGTGGTGCCTGCTCGACTTTGGCGTGTACACGTCCATGCACTTCGGGCAGTAGAGCTTGACCATGGCCTCGCCGGGCACGTCACTCAGCCCGATGGGCAGCATGGGCTGGTTCTCGCAGTAGACCCTGGGGCAGTGTCCAAAGTCGCCCGCCTGGTACTTTTCAATCATCTGCGCGATGCCTCTGTTGGTGAGGATGTACCTGGCGTGGATGAGCCCGTACAGCATCTCCGCCGCCTGCTCGATGAGGTCGCTCTGGTTGGGGTTGTCCTCCAGCTCGTCGTCCGGCTCGAGGTCTAGGATCATGTCCAGCGCCTGTCTGTACTGCGGCACCTGCTCGTTGAGCCCCGTGAGGTTGAACTTGTCCTGGATGTAATCCTCGTCCACCTCGCAGAAGAACTCGTTGCCGCGGAGGCCGCAGAACCACGAGATCCAGGAGACCTCCTCGGAGGAGCTCATGATGAAGGCGACTGGCGAACGGAGGAGGAGACCACGCGGTCACGGTGCTGCACCGTTCAGAGGGACCCACAACACTGACCGTCCAAGGGCGCCACTCGAAGTCAATCTTTCGAGCTTGCTTGCTTTTCAATCGTCGCTTCCAAGAATTAAGTTGACCACTCGATTCTTTTTCTTCCTTGCTTGCTGTTCTTCTTCTCACTTCTTTAGCTGCCTCAGTCCGCACACTGGGCTGGACTCGGTCACAGTGGATTCGCACTGGATTGGGTGGCACGCTCAGCTCCAAGAGGAATCGGGCGACACACAACCGGACTGACTCACGAAAGGGGACGACAATCTATACGATTCGCTATTTGCATTTGAATGATACAATCCTGTGTATTGCAATATTTTCACTATAAATAGTATGCAACACATACATTATCATATTCTAGCATCCATGAAAGGCTCGAGAAACTTTATTATATATGTGCAAATATGATATTTTAGCTTGAGTTTGCCGTGAAGTGCAACAGTCTTGGCATCCCTTCTGAATCATCTGGCTTGATCACGCCAGCCTGGGGAAACCTCAGCCCGGCAGAATGGGCCGAGCGCTGGAGACAAAAGCCGAGTCGAAGGACGAATGGAGCAAGGTGGCGAGCACCTCGGAACAAATGGGACGGAAGTCACGAAACCTCGAATATAATTACTTGTTTGGCAGGCTCTTTATACCTCGTTTACTTCTTTAAATATGCATAAACACGAGACTATTTTACAATTACTCGTAATCGTCGTCTTCATCTTCACCAGAGACCTTTTTTGCTGGTCTCCGCTTCATTTTCCTCCTCCGTCTCACAACTCTTTCCTCGTCGGGAGTTTTCTCTTTGGCTTCGCCATCCTTGCCGTCTTTGCCATGACCATCTTTGCCCTTGGCATCTTTGTCCTTGCCGTCTTTACCATGACCAGCTTGGCCATCTTTTCCTGCCTTGCCGTCTTTACCATGACCAGCTTGGCCATCTTTTCCTGCCTTGCCATCTTCACCAGAGCCTTCCTTGCCTTCTTTTCCAGACCCCTCACTGACGGGCGCCTCTCCTCCTGAGCCTTCATCTGTTTCATCCCCTGTGGCATCTTTGCTTCCCTTGCCCTTGCCCTGGTCTTCTTTGCCCTCTTTGCCAGAGCCTTCTTTGATTTCTTTATCGGGCCCACCTTTGTCTTTTCCAGATCCTTTTTTGCTTACAACCTCTTTTAAGACTCCTATGGTAACATACACAAGTTTTAAAATAGTAGACCTTAATAGTTCTTATTAATCTTCTGAATATTGGCGTCATACAAAAATGTCAAGCAGTATTTGATATCCAATTCATTTAAGGCCAATTTTGCGTCAAATTGCGTGGCTGGTGTCTTATTAAAAGTTGTCTGTGTTGACGTGCTTGCCTCAGTAACATTAATAATCCCACCAAGTTAAACTGTGCATTTTCAAGTGAGTGTTAGTACAATATTTATTCGTGTGCAAGTGCATGTTCGTTTAGTTTCCCATCATCAAAATGTTTACCAATCGTTTCTAGAATCTGATCCAACTCTTTGCCCATTTTCTCAACGTGTTCGGATTTCTTGTTGCCATCCTTAGCTTCGCGCTTTTTCCGCTTGCGGGAGAGATTCTGAAATGAGTTAATTCATTTAAGATACAGACAGGGTGTTAACGGATTTAATATGTACTTTTTATTATGTAGTAACTGATAATTTGCTTAACTGCTTATTGCTTAAGTCCATTGTAAGAGACACAAGGACAATGATTAGACAATTTACTGGTTAATAGCGTTTGTTCTTATTATATCATAGAATTCTGTAATCGTACGCTCAAACTCTCTCATTAATGGGTGTGTTGTTGCACGATGTAGTGCAAGATCTGTTAGTAAATTTAGAGACATTCGCTTTCTGATTAAAAAGCCAAAACCTTACCGATTGCAGTGCCTTGTCAATGTTCTCCTGGAGCGCGCCCAACTTTGCCTGCAGATCTTCAATCTCGGCCGTGATCCTTTCTTCATTCACACCTTCCATGACCTTGCTCGAATCAGCCTCTAAAATGTCAAATGACCTACATAGTTACTAAATATTTGTACAATTAAGGACATATTCCTACCAGCTGCCAATGGCATATCCTCCATATTAGCCCCGTCTGGGGCTTGTATGACCCGCTGGGGCACCCCTGGCGGCTTCACTGACAGCGGTGTAGCCGGGGAGCTGGGCACCGCCCCTGGCACTGGCACAGGCTGCTGAGGACTCATAGGTTGTGGCACATCCTGCCCCTCCACTGTGGGCGATCCTACAACCCACTGTGCTGATAACGATAACAGCAGCAAGTACCGCATACTTGTCGTTCCTACTCGACGCTCTCAAATGAATTGAATGTTGAATTTCGACGACGTCTTGAAGGTGTGTGATCCTGATCTCGAGTTGATTCATGGCGTCATACTCGATTTTCACAATGAGACAGCGAGAGAAATTAGAGAGGAGCTCCGTGAACAATTGAGAGAATAAGCGAGGATAAATGATATCATGGTTGCGATAATATATTTGAATGACACAGATATGCGATTTCACGAGTGTTACTAATTAAAGAATGTCATTGATATAAGTTATATTTTAACTGGACTTAGAAATAGCAGAGTTTAATGGATAATAGGCTACTGTAGACACTTTAAGAAATAGTATCCATATTGTTCATAATTATACTGTAAATATAAGAGTAACCAATTTATGTACACAAATATAGCATCCGAATGGTAAGAGAAAGCATCCCAAAAATCGTTCAACGTATCTGTAAATGAATAATTTTAAGCTATTTTGCTCCACGTCAAAGTATTCAAAAGTAGTTGTCAAAGCATTTACAACAAGAACGCTTAAAGTTGAATACCATGACGCCAGGCAGAGAGAGCTTAAGAGGCATATTATAACTTATAACTATATGATAATGGGGTTGTACATGTTACGAATTCTCTGATGTGACATACTAGTTTATGGTAGGTTTTGTGAATGCCTGTATTTAGCACAATATATTGTTTATTGTATATCGATATTCTTTCTCACCAATGATAGCAAACAAATAGCGTGTTGACTCCATAATACCCCCGGTATGCAAAGGTGAAAGGGATTCATAGGAATATCTACAAACATGATGCTACCAAATACCGCGTTGTATATGAATGCTTGACAAAAACTTTTACAAGCCAAGCCATTTTTTTCTTCGCAGTAGGTCTGTCCATACTATGCGCTTCCTAGACGATGTAAAATCTAATCCCAATATTACACTAAGTAAATGATATTATACAGGATTGTCTGTACTATGGAACCCCTCATGGCATTTATATTGAGGAAGCATGCCCGCTTATACAAAAAGTACAAACAATCTGAATCTGATCACCATGAAAGGAACACTTATTCTTCTCATACTCAACACATTCCAATATGTAACATCAAGCATTGACTTGAATATTGCAAAACTCATAGGAAATGTTATATCGTAAGCTTTCACTTTAATGTCTATTTTATGAAACTAATTGTATCTTTCAGTATGGAGAACTCACAGCTACATTTTATAAGCGATTTCAACCATCCAGATCATTACAAACTGATTGACAACATCCATAGACTTGATATTAAACTAACTTCAATGGACATCAACCACTTACTCAAAATGGAGAGGAGCCGTTCAAACCAGATTCTTTGCCCGTATTTTAAAGCATATGCGAATATTGATCACGATCAAAACGAGACCTATGCAGCTCCATCTAATGCCATATTTAAGAGGGAAATGTATTTACCACAGGATAAACTAAAGAGGTAAAGACGATTATAAATACACTTTAACTGTTAATATGTCACATACTATGCAGAATGTTTGTATTCTGGCTCCACACCACCCCGATTAGCCAAGCCATAGCTTTCCTACAAGAGTCCATAACCCACTGTAAACAGTTTCTCCATCTTGGCTATCTGGACCAGCAATCTCGACTCCTGTTTATTACACAGGGTGAGGCTGAGACGATGGAAGTGTTCCGGCAGCTGGGTATGATGGGGAGATTGGCAGTGTTACAGATATTGAGTAGGGCTGAGGGGAAGGTGGCGGTGAGAAGACCTGGGAGGTTTGTAGGTATGGTTGCAGACTTTGGTGGTTGGGATGTTGAACAGGTGATTTTACTATTTTTGATTATATACTTTTTATCTCTATATTCTAAGTAACATCCTACCATAAATTGAAACCTAATGCGAGTATTTGAGATGTTATGAAATAGCATTTAATTTTATCATATGCAGGCACTCTCAGTTGGGCATTTATATTAAAGTAATCGGAACCAACATAGGCAGATCTTTACTAATTTACTACGAGTACGACGATAATTTTTTTCCCAATCCAACAGGTGTTCTCACTACCTTCCACCTACCCGTCCTCCACCCTCCGCACCTGCGGCATCCCCTACGCCACGGACCTCATCTCAAAACCAACGACCCGCGAGGAGGTCGCCATCACAAAAATCGACGGCTTCTGGGGCCAGGAAGTGGAACAGTTGCAGTTCATCCAGGATCGACTGCAGTTCTCCCGGACGAGCATTTACAACCCTGGCGGGTATGCGTGGGGTCGGATCGAGGCTGCGAACGGCACGTGGAACGGGATGGCGAGGATGGTCATGGATGGGAACATGGATGTCTTCATCACGTGTTTGATGTCTTATGATATGAGACAAGTGACGCAATAGAAGGCGTACAGACGTCCAAACACTCATTTATCATGTCCCTATAGATCATTGACATCTCCACAATCTACGAGACGACCTACTTCACGTGGGTATCTCCGTTCCCTCAGCCGCTCTCCACCCGCTTCAACGCGCTCATCAAGCCGCTCGACCCGTTCGTCTGGCTCGTCACGGCCGCCTCCTTATTACTCGTCAGCCTCGTGATACATTTGATGGCTGAGCGTGAGCGGGTAATGCTCGGCGCGGAGGGGAGGAGGGTGTTCTCGGCGTCCCCCGTGTGGTACTGTCTGGGAGTGCTGTTAGGGGAGGATATGGGGGATATGAATGGGAGGACGGCAAAGTTGCCGGCATTGAGGTAGAACATCCAATTATGCAAGACTACTAAAACCATTTACTTCTTAAGCGGCTTCCTTAAAAAGTTAAAAGGCATATGAAAGTATCCTTTAATCTTAATGAACAAAATATTCATAGGGTGATGATCGCAGTCTGGTGCCTCAGCTGCCTCATCGTCGCCTCCAGCTATACCGGAAACCTGAAGGCTCACCTCACAACTCCAACCCTCTCCGCTAAGATTGACTCAGTCCAGGCCATTGTGGACAGCGGCCTGCCTGTGGAGGTCTATGTGAATAGCAGGAATATCCCGAGGCTGCTCGAGACAAGTCCGGATGCCAATATTCAAAAGATTTGGAAGGACAAGCTGTTTCAGAAGAAGAACGTGGATATTGACGTAGGTTGACTGGTTGAGCACTTACATTTAGTTGTATAATCATCTTTATAACTCTATCAAACTCGTCTTACAAAATATTAACCTTGAGTTTACTTTTTTTAGTTTCCCTGTAAATTCATCCGACTATTCAATCCGACTAGTAATGCGCCACTCTAATTTTGAAATATTTTACAAACTTGTCATTTTACTAATCCCATGTATAATGCATAGTTAATTTATGAAATGGATAATTTTATACAGCTACTCTGAAATGTTGCCATTCTAGGCCATTCTAGTTTTGCTGCTGCACTTCTACAATTCTGTCTGTAGCCATATTATAGACATTTTACAAGCGTGACATAACCTTTTGAAGCATTGCCCTTTCCCTTCAGTTCAGCCGTGTCGCTGACGGCAGCAGCATCGCCTTCGCCGGCAACCAGGTGATCACCCTTGAGATCCAGAAGCGCTACACGAACCCTGCCACCGGCTTGCCGTACATTTCGCTCTCACAGAGTCCGCTCATTCAGTACAAACCGGTCTCATTGGGATATAACAAGAGGATTCCGTGGAAGGAACAGATTGATCTGATCATACAATGGTAAAAATTATGGTGTCTTTAAACCGTCGATATGTAATATACTACTACTATCGATGCTTTAAACAGACAAGGCATCGTTAAGTATCTATTTAATATCTTATTATTTTTTGTTTCATATTACAGGTACATGCCCATATCCCATACGACTAGTATGTAGTAACATGTTAACATTTATCACTGATAACTGCATTATAATTTTGAATAATTTGTGTTAGTTTCTCTTGTAGTGAAGTGGTTTGATGCTGGGCATTTAATTATAGTAGCTTCTGGTAAACCCCCTTAGAGGGAATACTAGTATTGGGTTTACTATAGTGGCCTATGAATTAATTCATTGCCAGTTCTCTTGAGTGCTTTCCCGATTAATCTGATGGTACCGTCTTTAGGGCGATTGACCATGGCATGTTCACCGCTTGGAAGAAACGCATCCTCCGCCAGATCAAAATCGACTCGCCCAGCAAACCCATCCAAGTCGCTGAGAAACCACTGTGGCACCCGCTCAGAGTCACAGACCTACTCGATGCAATGTTGCTGTTTGCAATGGTGATGTTTATTACGGTCATTGTGGGAGTCTTGGAGATGTGCAGAGCGAAACGAAATGGGCAGACAAAGAGATTACATTAAAGGATGTAATGAATTAATTTCATACATATAAATGATATTATTATGGTAATATAAGGCTGCTATCGACCTCTCCGGTAATATTTATAATCTTAGACGGTTAAAGAGAAATGAAGTTTTTTAATTACTTATATGTTATAAATAGCTCTTGGCGAATGTAAGTTAAATATTAATAGTGTAAAAAACAAGTGTAGTAGATGACTAGAAAGTCTAGAATTCATGATCCTTGCTTGCATGCTAGAATTACTCTACCTTAAAATAATAACGAAAGGTTGCGTGACTTGAAATGAAAGTGTTGCGTCACGGACTCAGCTTGATACATCACGAAA
>LR139550.1:0-12792 GCA_900659605.1 Tisbe holothuriae | reverse complement strand
TCTTAAAATAATAACGAAAGGTTGCGTGACTTGAAATGAAAGTGTTGCGTCACGGACTCAGCTTGATACATCACGAAACTTTCGCGGCACATCAAATGATCAAATGATCAACAACTTTTACCACCGACTCGCAAGTTCCAAAGTGCTCTCGCATCGCACCGTGACCATGGCTGGAACCCGCAAACGCAAGCGCACCTCACCCGCCCCGTCGACCAGCTCATCCTCCTCCTCCTCGGCCTCCGCCCCAAAGAAGCCCCTTGACCCGACCACGTTCTCGCACTGGCTCATCAAGTCCGAGCCCGAGAGCCGCATCGAGAAGGGCGTGGACATGAAGTTCGGTCTGTCCGACCTGCAGGAGGAGCCCGATGAGACTGCGTGCTGGGACGGGGTGCGGAACTACGCCGCGAGGAACAACCTGAGGGCGATGAAGGTGGGGCAGAAGGCCTTCTTCTACCACAGCAACTGCAAGGTAAGGGACCGTCGGGAGGGGCCGCTGGAGTTCACTGCCCCTATGAAAAGGACAAAAGTAGTAGTAGAATCCTACTGATTACTGAACTAGACAGAATCTTAAAGTGGGAAAAACACCCCGCAACTACCTGTCTGTAAGATGATGTGGTAGCCTATCAACCATGTATTTTCGGGATCAGTGAAGGAACAAGAATATATGACGACCATTTTCAGGCCATAATGACCACAATAGCCGCTTTTGAAGTAATTATGATAGTGTAATGATTTTATACTTTAACCACAGATTGTACTCGTACTCATTGCCTATCATAGACTTTAACCTTTCATCCCTATGACCTAGAGAAACCATTTTGGCCTTGGGTTATCATTTACTTGTCAAGGATGACCTCAACTTTGAAAGCCGATCATTTGATCATCGATCTTGTATGAATAAAGAAAAATACTATTTCTGATTATCAAATGGCAGTGTAACTTTGATCCTTATGAAAAACAAAGGAAATGCCGCATTAATGTTTCAAATCTGAAAATGAAGAAGTACTATTGTTGTTTTTCTTCAGATTCCTGGCATTGCCGGTCTCGTGACCATCGTCCGCGAATCCTACCCCGACCACACCCAATTCGACCCCAAGGACCCGCACTACGACCCAAAGAGCAAGCGGGACGACCCGCGCTGGTCCATGGTCGACGTCAAGTACGACCGCACGCTGCGCCGCTTCCTGCCGCTGCAGGAGCTCAAGCAGCTGCACCTGTCGCACAAGTCTGCGGGCAAGGGCGCGCTCAAAGGCCTCGCCCTGTTCACCAGCGCCAGGCTGAGCGTGCAGCCGCTCACGGAAGAGGAGTTTGACTTCATTCTACAGCTTGAGGATCAAGAGGCGGAGGAGACGACGCAGCGAGATTAATCAAGGTGAACTTTGACCGTAGATCGCAAACAATTGTGGCCCTTTTTCTCGATCTCTCTCTACGTCGTTGTCGATTTGACCTTTGCCAGCGGCCAGTTCCCTTTTTTCATGCTGCCCTTTCTTTCTCATCGACTCGTTCTCTGTATCTCCCAAATACTTCTTGCCGCTCCTGTAGTCTCGGGAAGCCCATTTGACTTTCCCTTCCCCTCGCTGGGTGCGGTGCGAGCCCCACCCGGCCCGGCCGTGGCCAGGCAGTCAGTAAGAAGCCCCTCTAATGCTGTCTCTTGCCAAGGGCAGCAGGGCTGGCCTCGATCACAAAAACGAGGTCTCTTGATTAGTTCGTAGCCACGTCTTAATTCTCCCTCTCCTCGGCACAGCAGTGTTCAGATTAGGACTCACTTCGCAGCTGCCCTTAGAGCCACGAGCTGTACTCGTGTACAAAACATGATTATATTCAAAGAGGAAAAGCTGGCATGAGTAACGCTTTGCTGCACTCGTCGATGCGTTATTCGCCCGTACCTTTTTTCGCGACTGTGTACAATCATCTCATCGCCCTGCGAAATATCCCAGATCGCCGTACCACGTTTTCTACACAGATGTTGTCCTCAATGATCTAGCATTATTATTGACGGGGAGTAGTCTGTATTTTCCTCCCTTTAGTCCTCCAGCGACCTACGATGTTAGAGAACAGTCAGAACACGGTCCTGTGAGGCTTCTTCTTCATCTCCTATTCTTCTTCCTGCTACTGCATACAAGAGCTTGAGCCGCTATCTCGGACTTTGGCTAAACCCCTCGTCCGCTTGAAAATAAGAATGCTGGCTGCCTGGCGGATCGTAGATACTACAACTTCTTGCCATCATCGTCGTTTGAAGAGGCGGGAAACGCGACAGCAGGCGGACTGACTTGACTGCTGACGAGCAGAAATAGGAGGAGAGGAGGAACTTGCACAACTGGGGTGATTCTTTTTTTCTCTTTGTGGGCAATGACGAACGGAACGAGACGTGAAAAGACTGGATTTGGGAACTGCTCGTGATGATAAATGTTAGAACTTGATCTTGGTGCTGGCCAAAGATATTGGAACTGGAACATTCTAAAATGTCTTTGAAATGTTGATTCTATTATTGAGGGACAAGTTTAGTAACGTCATAATAGTGTTACTACTAAATAAACTAATTCTTCCATCCCCATGTCTATATTCCAGAACCCTTCGAACGCCCCTCTGTCATCTCTAACATAACATCATTCTATCCATTCCACCGAGTCCCCAATTTTCCACATTCTACCAGCAGCATTCAACTCCTCGTCTCCTGGCAGCTGCATTCCCCTCGATTTATACTTCTGGCATTCGTCCGCCGACCATGTATTCCGCTAGCTGCCAGACCCCCAGATCGAAGAAGCAGAAGAAGAAAGAGTGAAGGAGCAGAAGCGATGAATGCTGGCACTTTCCACCTCGGGGACTTTTGTACCCCACGACGGACGTCGCCTCCTCCTTTCCCGCCACAGCGGGCGAGCGCAAGGGGGACTCAGCCACGTCGATACTACCTCCCTAAGCCTGCAGCGGCACTCTTTTCTCCGTTCGCAGGCGCGCGCCGGCGGATCGGATCTCTGGGGGAGGGAAGGAGGGAGTTTAAGGGCAAGAGGGCAGCAGCGTGGGCTAGAGCTGTCTGCTCATAGCGGACGTATACGGACGGCGGCTCTCCTTGCTTGGGCGAGTTTTCTGCTTGGCGCGGCTGGCCCAGCACTGGTGTATGTGTACGGTAGTCAAGGGGAAGGCAGCAGGCAGCCAGTGTGCGAGATCTCCCTCCGTTTCTCTTGTTCCTAAACCAGGTTCAGATTCGTTTAGTGCGTCTCTGGTGTGAGAGAGGGAAAGACGGCGGACGGACCAAAGGCGGATTCTTCATTCTTCTCGGAGGGAGAGTGCAAGTTCGACGAAAAGAAGGAAGAAGAAGAAGCTGCGATAACATATAAGAGGAGAAGAAGATTTTTGTAGCGTGACTTTGGCATTGGGTGAGTTTAAGTTCAGAATAAGTCCTTATTTTAAGGAATTTTTGCGCAGTTATGAGAAAAGGTAGACTGCGGTATTATAATATTTATGTCAAAATACAGATCAGGACAAGTAAAAGTAAGAATGGCAGAAAAAGTGCTTAATATTAGATAATGTTAAATTATGAAATTATGCCCGTCAAAAATGTTAAGACACGCTGTTCAATGCGCAATATGATCTAGTCTCGTGTTCTTTTTACAAGCAAGAACAGCTTTTTGTTAATACAGTCTCAAAGCACGAAATTCTCGTATCATCATCATCCTCATGTTCCTCGGAACGAACACAAAACCTAGTCGTCGTATCCACCTAGCCCTGACTTGCCCACCACCGCAGTAGAAGTCGTTGCTAGGGCAGTCACGCGGCTCGGGCGAACCGACCGAGGAGCGTGATCAGGATGATCCCACCGGGCAGAACGGGCCGGGTTGGGCTGTCCAGGCGTCGTCCTGCACCGCAGCGGGTAGTCGAGGCTAATACTGACGACTGCTGCTTCCTCTCGCGCCTACTCAGGCGGCGGCTTTGCTGCTGCTGCTATCGCTCCTCGCCAACTGAGAAAGAAACCGAGACTTGTTGTATGTGCTATGCAAGTTAGGCGCAGCTGCTTCGTAGAGTCGGCTGAGTATCAACTGCGGGTTTTAGCATGGTGGGTACGAGCAGAAGCCTTCTGCTGCCCTGTTTTACTTTTTTCGCGGACGTCGTCGACTGTTGCAGCTCTGAATGTGGGATGAGTTGAGACCTCGTCGTCGTACCTGGGGGGAATATAATGTGTAATGAATGCTAGTAGGATGATATCGTTCGAGCGAGGGCAGCTGGCTAGTTGTGGTTACTGCCGTCGTTGTTGTAGTAGATAGAAGAGAGAGCACCTCGTGGGCAGCAGGAGGAAAATTATTTCACGGGTGGGAAATCCTGCTGTTGGTTCAAACAGGATATTCGGTGGAATTTTGCCAATTTACCCACGGTATTTTTTTCTAACATTATTTACCTACGAAAATAACATTTGTGCAACTCGAGAAAGTTTATAAACGTCTCGGAATAGTTTTTGATATGACAAAAAGTTCGGGTTTTTACTTGGTCATTATCATAATAATCCAGAAGCACCGGTCCCGGATTTTAATCGTTTCCCAGTCCGCGTTAATCACCTTCGAGGTTTCGTTGGCACCGTGTCCTAAATCCCGTCGTTTCCATTTCCAGACTCTGCCCGTTAACGGTTCATCATGAGCTCAGCCGACGAGGAGGAGCCGATGGACGCAGCCAGTGGCACTGAGGACGGCTCAGCGGAGACATCACAACAGCCAATGATGTCCGCCGAGCACGACACGAGCATCAACACGCCGCCCGGCGAGGACGTGGACGCCAACAGCACAGAGGAGGACGACGCCAACAACACCGAGGACGAAGTCAACAACGGCGGCGAGCCCGAGAAGGAGAAGCCCGCCACGACTGAGGAGGACGAAGAGGAAGAGGAGGCTGAGGATAACAAGTCCAGTGATGGCGACACTGCCGCTTCGGATGCGGACGACGATATCAACCACATGCGCATCGACTGGGACAGGAGTGAGGCGCTCGTCGTCATGCTCGGCGACGGCGTGAAGGACGAGGCTCCGTTCACAGACGTGTGCCTTCGCTTGGACGACGGGAGCGAGGTTCGCGCTCACCAGGTGGTGCTCGGCCAGTACTCCCGCCTGCTCAACCGTCTGTTCAAGGCGCAGCAGTGCTGCAAGGGTGACCGCTGTATGCGGCGAGAGGTGTCTGAGCTGCATCTCCACGACGTGTCCAGGAAGACGGTCGGGCAGCTGCTCGATGTGCTTTACGTTGGATCGTGCAACTTTGTCGATGAGGATGAGCAGCGGGACTTTTGCGGCATGCTCAAGATGCTTGACGTGCGATTCCCGGCTGGCGGGATTGATCTCACGTCCCTCGCTGGGTACGAGAAGCCGCCAGCGGAGGAGGTCAAGGCTGTCGATGAGGAAGACACGAGCATGCTGAGGAGTCTGCTCAACAACTCGGCCAAGCCTGCTGAGCAGGACGTGCTCGCGTGCTCCAACTGCGAGTTCACAGCCACCAGCAGGAAGGTGCTCTACAGCCACTCGCTGGAGTGCACGCCCAAGCCTGACGATGACATCATCGCCGACGAGGAGAAGGAAGACGACGCCGTGGTCAGCTGCAAGTTCTGCCAGAGCGAGTGCGCCGGCAACAAGGCGCTGCTCACGCACTACACTCAGGACCACTTTGCAAACCACCTCAAGAAGGAGTTTGGGTCTCAGACCGCGTGTCCCGAGTGTGGCCTGGCGTTTGAACAAACGGACGAGCTGCTCGGTCATGTTGGTGTGGAGCATGCCAAGGTGGAGAAATACCTCAAGTACTGTATTGAGAGCGATCGTGACCTGTCCTGCATCCACTGCAATGATGATTTTGACCAACCCTCGAACCTCGTGAAGCACTTGGCTGCCAAGCACTACGCCCAGACCCTGAAGAACATGTACCCATTCCACGGAGACTGCCCCATGCCCAACTGCAAGAGAACGCTCGTATCTGTCGGACAACAGCTCAGCCATTTGTCCCTCAAGCACAACGTCCTGTACAAGATCGTGCCATCCGGACTGTCGCAGCAACTTCAGAAACTGATTGCCATCGAACGTAAAGGACTCGCCGAGAAGCGACTTGCCGCTCAAGCAGCAGCTCAGGCGGCATCCCAGCCTCCAGCCCCTGCAACATCCACCCCACAACTGACAGCCCTCCTGCCCCAGCCGAGCAACCTCTCCTGCCCTCTGTGCGACCTCAGCTTCAAGAGCCCCAAGGGCCTCACCGCCCACTTGGTTCAGCACTACCTGCCCAACATTGACCGGAAATTCGCTAACGTCCAGAACAGCTGTCCTTACTGCGACTTCCAGCATGGGACGCGGCCGCATCTGATGCACCACATCGTCGTGGCGCACAAGCGCCTGCAGGAGTTTGTCCCGGCAGACATCAAGGCATCGCTGAAGGGATCTGGAGTGTTTGACCCGGCACCGGTTCAGACATCACCCCTCGCAAGCGGTGGTGGCCTGAATGGCAACACCCTGTCCAGGCTAACACCCAACCTGCCTCAGTCTAACCTGGCTGTGCGTCAGAACCTGATGCCACTGCCCCAGTCTGTGCTACAGCAAGCCATGGCATCGACGCAGCCCCAGGTCCCACAGCTGCAGCAGGGCCACCCTGCATTCCAGACCCTCGGCCAGGTTGACATGCGCAAGACTTGCCCTGGCTGCGACCAGGTGTTCGGCATCCAGTCCAGCTTGAACCGACACATCAGCAACGTGCACATCAAGAACGAGCTCCTCAACAACTGCGACACAACTCGCATGCAGTGCAAGCTGTGCCCGGGCGTGTTCAAGGACGTGCGCACGCTGGTGACGCATATCGGCATCTCGCACGGGTTCATCAAGAGGTTCATTGCGCAGGAGACGGCGAGGAAGAAGTTGCTGCCGGCGCCGGTGAGGCAGCAGCAGCAACAGGCGGCAGCGCAGCGGTTCCAGCAGACCCAGCCGGAGCAGGTGAACTACGTCTGCCCGATCTGCCAGAAGGTCGGCTTCCCAACGTGGACCACCTGGAAGAAGCACATCTTCCACCACATGTCCAACGAGATCCGCGCCCACTACGAGAGCATCGGCAAGGACTGCCCCATCTGCGGCAAGCACTTTGAGTCCTTCGGCCAGAACACGCTCCACGTGGCCGTCATCCACAACAAGGTGTTCAACTTCCTCGCGCCGGAAGTGCGCATGGCGATGAAGAAGGCCGGGCTCACGTCCAACAAGAACAAGCGGCAGATCAATTGCCCGCTGTGCCCCGGCGAGAAGGGCATCCACGGGGAGATGACATTCAAGCAGCATCTGTATCAGCACTGCGCGGAGCGCGTGCGGAGGACGTACGCCAAGAACGGCCGCCAGTGCTGCTTCTGCAGATTCAACGCGCAGGACGTGGAGACTGTCGTGCAGCACGTGGCCATCTACCATAACAAGCTGGTGGACTTCCTGCCCAATGACGTGTTGCAGACGCTCCGGGCGGCGGGCGTTAACCTGACATCCGAAGGAAATGGTGTCGGTGCTGCTGCCGCTGGTGGCGCTGCGAGGAAGGAGCCGGTGGCGGGAACGTCTGGGAACAACTTCTCCTTCCCGAATGGTTCCATCTCGCTCACTCGAGTTTCCGGCTCGCCTCAGCAGCCCCAACAGAGAGCCATCGCTCCCAGACAGCCCGTGTACGTGAATCAAAAGCCTCTGATCTACCGCGAGGGTCCGCCCATCCTCATCTGCCCCATCTGCAACCGAGAGGACTTCAAGAAGCGCCTCCACCTCAAACGCCATCTGCTGAGCATCCACTTCAAGAAGGCGTTCTACACGCGATTCGGACACATTGACAAGCAGTGTCCGTTCTGCAACTACACGACGCCGTGCCACAACGAGGCGCTCAGACACGTCGCGTTTACGCATAAGCAGCTGAAGGAGGTCATGCCGGATGAGATGATCCAGCGGCTCATTGAACACGGTGTGATGGAGCTGGACGCACTGGAGGAGAAGGGCAAGGGTATTGAGCCAGTTCCGATCCCGCCGCCAGGACAGGACGGCGCACTGGATGATAGCAACTCTGGCTTTGCGCCTGATATGAGCATCAACATTCAGCCTGCACCGCAGCGATATGAGCCGCCAAAGCCACAGTACACCCGTGCCAAGCCGATTCTGTACTGCCCCGTGTGCCAGCGGCAGGACTTCCCAACCAGGATGTACTTGAAGCGCCACATCCTGTCCCACTACATGGCGGACTTCAAGGAGCGCTACAAGGACTACCCACTGATCTGCCCTTACTGCAGCCACCCGTCCGGCTGCACGAAGCACAACATGATCCACATCGCGATCACGCATCGGAAACTCAAGGAGCTTCTACCGGAGAACCTGTCAACCCAGCTCGTCCAAAACGGAGTTCTCGAGATCAATGACGACACGACTGAAGAGATTGCGCTGCCGCAGGTCCCCGTCGCAGCTGAGCAGGTCGCTGAGGCCGATGATGAGGACGGCGGCATGGATCCGTCCATGTTCATGGACTCCATGATGACGGAGGATCAGCAGAGCGAGCCGCTCGAGTTCGGACAGATGGAGTCTCCAAGGAAGCGTGTCGCCGACGACAGCTTCATGACCCCGGAGCCAAAGCGTCAGACGTTCGACTCGTTCACGCCTCAGCAGGAGCTCGTCCAGCCCGAGCTCATGTACGCCAGCTCGGACAACGTGGACCTGCACACGTGCATGGTGTGCGGAACGCGCCTGGCCAAGCCGCACGATATGCGCCGCCACATGCTGGTGCACTACCGGCCATTCCTGCGCGCCGAGACCGCCTCGCATAACAAGGTCTGTCCGCTGTGCAACACCTCCATCAAGCACAGCGACAAGTATCTCTTCCACTACTTCCTCACGCATCGGCAGTTCTACAACATTGACGCGCTGCCTGAGCAGGTGAAGCGCCATCTGGGTCGGTCCATCGAGAGCAACCTCGCCCACAACCAGCGCTACCCGCTGATCGCAGCCGAGTCGACGCTGCCCCTGGAGACGGAGCAGCCAGACTACAGCCTCGCTGACGGCGTCGGACACGAGATCGAGGGCGAGGACATGCCCGTGGAGGCCGAGGATACGGCAGCTGTTGACGACGCCGGGGAGGAGGAGGAAGGCGTGATGGACGCGCCCGTTGTTGAAGATGACGACGATGATGACGACGACATGGAGCCTGTGGAGGTGCAGCCGCTGCAGGAGATGTACGAGGGGGAGGAGGAGGCTGAGGAGGAAGATGAGGAGGATGCGACTGAGCCGCTGGCATTAGAAGAGAGTGACGAAGGAGAACAAGAGTAGAGTTAGGAATGTATAAAAGGAAGAAGATAACTCTTCTTGGATAGTGATTTGACTTCATCTTATGAACAAGATGATTCCGAGCTCTGCTAATGAAATTTGAGAAGTTATATATATTATTTAACTACGAGACATGACATGCAAAAACGTGCATTTTTATGAAGGTTTATAATCTACTGATAATGAAAAAAAAATCAACTACGAGTTTCCGTTGTTTCAACCATACCTTTAATAAATTTCAACCAGTTTGGGGACCTTGCTGCTTCTACAATAATTGACGAATAAAATATGACTGAATACGTACCCAAAGTCCCAACATTGTACTTATCTTATTCCTTAAAGGTGGCGCGACATGATAGAATGAGGCCACACACCTCAAACTGTTTGTCACTCAAAGTCGGGTTTCATTCTTTTCCGCTCATTCAGAGACGAAAGAGCTTCTTTTCACATGGCGTCAGCTTCTATTATTGGCCTGCATGAGAAAAGTACCTTGTTCTGAATATTTGTAACTTGTATCTTAATAGGAGCATTTCCGATTTACAGTAGTTGGCATGATAGTTCAATGCATGGAGATATCACGACTGGAGTGCATGAAGCAGCGGCTTATCGAAAATATATTCAATCCCTCGTGATATGTTTTGTCTTCCATTTGAAATGTTGTACATTCGCCTAGTAGACTTTTTAATGTGTACAAATACAATATATACTTTTAACTGAATGGAAATGAATGCAATAATCCTTTAGACTATACCACACATTGGATGTTTTACTGACTGATTCAATGGCTATATTGCGTTTGAATTTTCGCGCGCATTCTGCGTATGAAGGTGGGCCACCGAACATCGACGTCAATGACGCGTCACTGCTCCAAATATTTTAAGAAGATACCTACAGTTTTCCCTATAGCTCCTACACCTGTAAAAGTCACACTTACATAAAGTATACAACATTTGCTCAACTCAAGCCCTGCAGTATTACAATTTCGTTATATTCACATATTATTATTTAGATATACAAACCCCTGGCATGTTCTCATGAATCACAATAATACAATAATAAGGCGATGAGTCATGAATTCATGATGATCACGCATCAGCATTTTAATCCCAACATTGAACTCTCA
Source organism: Tisbe holothuriae (assembly GCA_900659605.1). Lineage (NCBI taxonomy): Eukaryota > Metazoa > Arthropoda > Copepoda > Harpacticoida > Tisbidae > Tisbe > Tisbe holothuriae. The sequence goes on along the minus strand of LR139550.1, from coordinate 2,394 downwards.
AAAACATCACGAGACTCGATTTCCTCGCCGCCGTGAAAGCAAGACGTCTACAGAGATCATCTTGGCAAAGAAAGGCCAGCTGAGCATCATCGTATGTTTGCTTCATGAATCTGGCCTTTGCGTGATGTTTTCAAAGTCTCAAACAATCCAGAGAGAGAAGACAAAAAAGTGTAGGAAACAACTCGTGACAAGATCAAACTCGCATACAAAACAATCATGTCTTGACAAGATATGGTTGTGGAGCAACCAGTGATCCACTGAGCTCTAGACTGTGAACATATCTGCTGCTATGACGAGGCGACCTGATGTTGTGGCTGCTCTAGCCACATTCTGCGGTGAACATGGGCCGCGAGTGGTCATGTGCACAAGCTTAGCCAGTGGAGGGCGGCCCTCTATACCACCATACACCCCGACAAAGCCACTGAAGACATGTCCGTCTTGCACCAGCGTCGGCAAGGGCCACATGCTCAGAACTGAGCTGACAACTGAGGCTACGGCCTTCAGTGGTAACTACATCGGGCACCCCACGACTGAGTCATTGTCTCTACGGCTGCTACGTGCTGCTGGTCGGACGTTCTTCGCTGAGGCTGCTGATGAGAGCCTTTCCACTGATGGCAAGGGTGCTGTGTATGCTAAACGATTCTCCATAGTGGATCATAAGGAAATAAGAGGATTTAAGCGAAAGCTTGCAATCATAGTGTTAAGTGATGACACATCAAATCTTGGATCGGCGTTAGAATCAATGGCAAAGCTCTCAAACAACCTTGCATCTTCTTTACAAAAACTAGCACTCTCTCATTTTGACAAATCATATCAGACTACCATTGATCCGAGTCGGCATATGGCTGTCAGAGAGCCACCAAGGAACCTCTCGGAGTTCACACACCTCAATGTGTATTCATTCATCCATGCCTCATTTGCAAAGATGTTGCACGGCCTCCGTGTACAACGCAGGAGCGTTCTGCTATGCGGAGAACCACTCTCCAGAACTCCAAGTGATTCAAGTCAAATTGACTTCAAGAAGATTGCAAGAGCCTCCAACCAAGATGAGTTTAAACAACTCATTTGCAACATGGTGAACGGTGTTGACTTTTGCATTGTATCCAGTTGTGAAAGTCTCCTCAGAGCCTTCATGGAGTGCATTTCAGAGGTGCTTCCAAAGCAGCGTTATACTCTGTGGCCAAATGAAAATGGCTTTGTCAAGGGACTGTTTCACGGACTGCAATCAATCCGATGTCATGATAGCAACCACCTATTGGATTTGTATGACCGGACAGAGCCGTTTGAAAGGATTGCACTGCATGGCACCGGGGTAGACGACTTCCAAGGGTTGACACTCATGTCCACAAGATGCTACGTGACAGTGCCTCTCATCGCAAGAAACATTGCCAGGTTGGCCTACTCTGACCAGGCTGAGGCGTCTGTGGTCAGGATGGGTGTGCATGCATTGGCTGAGCAGTACAGTAGCTGGTGCAAGGCGTGGGTGGAGCTGAGTCAGCAGTCGTGTGGGCGGAGTCAGGCTGACGTGTTGAAGGCGCTGAACCTGAGCAAGGTGGAAGCAACAGTGCTCAGGTTTTGGGCGACTTTTAATGATATGTGATAAGGACTCGTCGGATGAGTTGAAATATTGATCCAATATGTACCTGCTTTAATTATGTTCAGAGTTACTGTACGACAAAAATAAACCAATTGTGCGGATATGATTTATTTAACGCAAAAAATACTCTTAAAGTTCAATTGCTGGGGAAACAAAAACTTAATTTTGACACTTATTTTATTGCCAACAATATATAATTTCCAGACAAAATAGTTTACTTTTAAATTCATAGTTTATCTTATTTACTTCTTCACATAATTTTTAAGTAAACTACATCTATATTTTTGAACATTAACAGTAAACAATGTGTTCTTTTAAATTTCTTCCTCTTCGTCTTCTTCTTAGTTACTCTTATAACAATAACATCTTATTTATTAATATAGAGAGGGGCATTTTCAAGTTCTTATTTCGGGCAAAGAAGGAGTAAAGTTGCAACATACTGTACAAACTATATTCGTTCAATGCAAGAAGCAAAATAATTTCCTGAAAAATGTCTTATATCTATGACTATGAGGCCTTTTAATTTTTAACAGTAAATATAGTTTCTTTCTGAGGCCGACACTATGATGGGGACTTACTTAGTCCCCATCAGAGGGCCAACACAACATACCCTGCGGGGCACTTTGTTCAGGAATAACTGTAATTTTATGGGGAAATTGAACATTCTAGAATGGTTGTTGCCCCATATTATCCTGCAGCTGCCCCATCAGGCCCTGTGGGGCACTTGGGTCACTCTGTAAGACCCCACTGGCCAACCCCAAAATATGTTCTACATCAATGGTATCCATGTCGATTGC
>LR139549.1:0-32714 GCA_900659605.1 Tisbe holothuriae | reverse complement strand
CAGTATTGCGAGATTCACGGCGCAGTTTTTCACGTTGGGTTCACAACGCAGGTTTAAGAAAATCTATATTCGGCGGGTTGTAGTTGCATGGTGCCTGAATGTTTGATTGGGTATTTCCCATGATGGATTCCCAAGTTGCGTGCTTTGCTTCTATTTTAATGAGAACTGCTCCATTTTATGCCCACGAATTGGACTCCCATTTAATTGATCACCGCAATTACAATTTATTCTGCGGGGTCAGCCGCTGCAAAACGACCATATTATAGAACGGCGCCCTCAAATAAAAGAATACATATTTCGTTTAGCATTGCCACACTGGGTTCTGAGGACAAAATGGGTTAGAATTGGTTTTTGAATAGAGCTAATTATGTCCCTATGTGAGACTACAGTGGCCCCAGAATTCCTTTCCGAGGTCCTAAATCTTTTTTCAAGGCGCCTCTTATGTATTCTTTTTCTTCGAAAACACTGCTGTAATAAATTTTGAGCTTCTGTCGGCTTTGGCCAGAGAGACGCTGAACAAAATTCTTCTTCCACCTTTTAAAAGCTCATTTTCTTGTCCGCATAAAAAAGCTTCGTTTAGTTATTCGTATGTAAGCAGCCATTGAATCAATTGTTGAAAACCGTGTATGTGTGGACGATTCGTTACACGCATTTGCATGTATTACAACTGCGGCTATTCTTGCTGTCTGGGACCATCAGGGAGCTTTAAAATGATAGCATATCTCTGCATTGATAGTAGAGTTCGAGGTAAAATGTTATGGGGTTCTACAACATTTTTAAAGTAATATTTGTGGTCTTTTAGTGGAAAACACGAGAATTTCATGCATGCAAGTCGATCGAGTGTAGTTCACAGAAGGAATCGTTTACTTCAAAGCGTTGTGACAACTTTTGCCAGTCGCTTCATTTGTCAAAATTCAATTTCTACTTCTGCTCCAAAGTACGAGTTGGGGAAAAATACGAGTAAAGATAATAAATATCCTAGAATCCGGTGTTCAATTTGAAGCATTTAAAATACACATTTTCCCGAACGATGTAGTCAAAACGTCTCGTGAAAATAGAGACAAAAGAAGAGTTTTTAGAAGCCCAAGTGCACTTTTCGATAAGGACAAGGCGAACATCTCCACAAGCGTACCGACAGAGGACACAAACTAGGCCCAGGCGAGTGTACACGGGAGATAGAAACTTTTTTCCCGTGTAGGAAAGCAGAAAAAGCGCGCTCGGGTTCAGCACACACACATACACACAACAGGAAAGCTGCTGCTGCCGCTGTGGCCTTGGAAAGAATAAAGAAAGGCCAGCAGCAGCAGGCACGGCGGCCTTGATGCAAGGCCACCACACCGCATTGCTGCTGCTTTGTAAAGACGGAAGAAGAAGAAGAAATACATTCCTGCCGATTCGGGTCTCTCTTTTTACAAGTACTACTACTTCTACTACTTCTACTGGCGGAATAGGAGAGGCTTTGAGTCTTCTTCTTTTCTTTCTGAGCTGAAAAGTAACTGCTAGACTTTCTCTCTCTCTCCTCTCAAAAAAGCAAATGACTTTGCTGCTCAATTGCTCATCTACTTGTACATTTTTGTGTGTTTTGCCTGGAAAGAAAACGATGACTTGTTTTGAACGGTTCCTTCTCTCTTCAGTCCCTGGAGGAGTGAACTTGATGACTTGACCTCCTGATGTTTATGTAAACAAGGCTGTTCCTGATTGATAAGACCAGCTTTGTTACCTCCTGGCTTGGAATTTGTTTTACTTGACAGAAATACTTTCCTTGTTTACTGTCACGGTTTTATTCTCATTTTCCTTGTATTGAAATGAACAACATATTTTCCTGACATAATTAGAATTTAGAAGTCCATATATGACTGAATTAATTAAGGCCATGCAAAACTAGCCGTCTCCTACTCTCTTCAACTTCTGCTTCATTGATTTAATTACTCCTTCCAAGTGAATGAGATTCGTATTCGCTCACTGATTTCTTGCTCCAGCGAGGCAGAAGTAAGGTTTCATTCTCTCTCTCTTCTCAGGTCTTCAGATCAATGGGAAATAAAAGTGTCTGTCAAAGTGTCTTTCTCACTTTTATTACTTGGAAAGTCGTACTTTCCAATGTCTACAAGATATTCCGCTAAACATTATTACTTCTTAAAGTAGTCATGTAATAATTAACAAGAACTACATCTAATTAATTTATTACTCCTTGACTTGTATACAGTGTATAGTACGGATAATTATATCTAACTTTTCTATTCTTTCTTTTCTTTCAGATGCCACCGAGGGTAACTGCAACACTGGTGGAAATGGAAATGCCTCGCCCGTAGGGAACAAAAAGAAGGGATTCAGCGGGTGAGTCTTAATAATAATTTACATTAATTGTCTCCATTACATAAAAATTACATTTCATTGCAAACAATTTTCATAAGCATTAGCCATTAGGGACATGCGTATAATGTAGCTATCCGAAGTGCAGAGAGACTTGTTCCGGTAATTCCCCTCCATAAACTCACGCAACCTCTCTAATAATATCTACTTCTCCATTTCAGAAAATGGCTTCCAAACATCCGCAAGCTGTCTCAGGGCAAACTCCAGCAGGACAAGGGCTTGTCCACACTGGCAGCGGCGAACTCAACACACTCAAATTCCTCAGCTTCCAACAACTCAAACTCAGTCACAAAGAACAAGTTTAAGGTAGGACAGGAGTATTTTACTGTATTTATAAGTTCATAAATATTAGTCTATTATATTATAGGGTTAATTGGATATATTGGGTATATTGCAAAAGGTCTTATAGTTGGCATTAGGTTAATTTTTAGGTTGTATTAGGGTAATGAGGTCTAGCTGTGTGTACAGTGTATTAAGGTTGCCATTTATCGACCATAAAATGGCAAACTAAGGCATAAATAATATATGAATATCATTAAACAAAAGTTGGGATATCTAGAGGTTCACAATTTATAACATTAAGGTCAGTTAGGTTGTCTCCGAGTGACGCTTCCTCTTTTTTTGCTCACTTGGTTAAAAAAATTAAGTAACAAAGATTAGCGTCTGTCGCTATTTTTTTGCTTCTTCATTCTTTTGGCGCTTGTTCGGTCTCCTAGAGATAAAGAAGAAGAAGAAAGAGGATCCTTTGAAGTAGAATGGAGGAGAAAAAACCTTTAATCCCCAAGACCGAATTGAACCACTCTCAAAAATCGAGCTTCAGAAACTCTTGCCGAGTTTTATTTTGAATTTCCTTAAAGGCCTTCTTCTTTCTTAGTGGTGGGTTTTAGGGCGTCGTTTTAATTTAGGCTTTTGTTCAATGGACCTTTCCTGCTTAAGACAGAAGAAGAGATCGAATATTGCTCATTCTTTCGTCTTTTCTGAATGGAAGAAGATGAAATATGCTCAGACACGGAGTGGTGATTATTGGCGGCGCCTCAATTTTCGGTTAGTCTTCTTCTTATGAAATACATTACTATTGAACCCGATTAAACTGAGAATCGTTAAATACGTAATATCAACAGAAGTTTAAAAGCAGTCTTGAGACTTTGCTAAACTGATTTTAAGTGTTCTCGTTGGGTGATTCTGGTTTTGTTACGAACATCTATCAGGTCTCATCCATATATATTGCATCCTCCGACACCAAAGAGCCCTCCACTCTCATTTTAAAGCCCTCCTCGACCCATTAGCAGTGACAACGTACAACGACCTACTGTTAAGGCACAGTGGGTTTGGGTATTAAAGGGCCAAATTTAATCAAAAATATATTGGATCGAACTTTCACATGCGGCAATATGTTATAAAAAACCTGTTACATTTCATTTTACCTGTTATTTTTTTCATACCCCAATCCTCTGTTCTAATGTCACGAGATTAACTGCAAAGACGTGCCTTGCAGAATGAAAGATGCTCTTCGAGACTAAAAAAGAACCGATCGATAAATTTGAACAAAAACTTTTTAACCTCTTGAGATTGTTTCGCATTTTGAACCACTTTTGCCGCGCAATTTAAGTCGTGAGCTCTTATTTTGTACACAAATATTTTCGCCTGCCAAAATAAATTCCTCGTGATGAGACACTTGGTCAGAATGGAATTCGTTCTCCGCCCGTGCCCATATTCGGACCGACTTCGATTTGTTCAGTCAGTGACTTATTGGACATTAGCATGTAAATGCTCCTCCTCCTCCCTTAATACATTTCATCTCTCGCGAATAAGGAGAATACCAGGAGGAGGAAAAAGGAGGAGGAGGATGGAGACCCTTCCTCCTTCTTCTTCTCCAATAATAACAATAATCTTAGCATGCCTTGGGCACCTTCATCATCAGCAGCAGCAGCGCATGCCCAAATGCAGCCAGCAGTGGTGTCAGGTCCGTCTTGTGTGTGCACACGCAGCCAGCGAGGCCAAGCAGCTAGCGGCCAGTTACGTTATGCGTGCAATGAGTCTTTAGAGCTTTGGCAGCAGTTCGTGCGTTTCAAAGAAGGAGATTCTTGAGGGAATTTGGGAGTCAGAATCCCTTTTTCTTCTCCTTCTTTCTGGCTTCGCAGCTACACATACACACACGGCCAAAAAGTTTATTTTGGCGACGGTCGGTCGGCCGATGGTGCTGCTGCTGCTGATACAGGTCGCGCTTATTTGGATGGTTCAAGGCACAGTGGGTGTCAAACAGTTCACACTTTATATGCAGTTATTATGCAGTTAGGGACTATATATACTTAAGCAGTTCTTGCTCATCACATTTTTTTTTCAATCCTTAATGCTGACACATAACGCACTCACTTGTTCCAAAACCTATTTTCCTGTTTAAATGCATATTTGTGCCCTGACCCCACTGTGTGATCGAACATGTAGTGTGTATAAGTACATACATGCGCGCGCGTCTGCATATACGTATGTACGTGTCTGTCGCCCGTCCGTGCACCCAAGGTGGTGTGGTATATACGCTTTGAGGAGCAAGAAAAAAAAAGATTTTGGTCCATGGGCTCAGAGGTATCAGGAATTCCTTTGGCTGCTGTCACATGTGCTGTGTAGTGAAGAGAAGAGAAGGCCTCAGTGCCGGGATCAGAATCTTGAACATCTCATCCTTATCCTTTAAGCAGCAGATTGAGTAGTGAGTGCTGAGTGTGAGGTCAAGTCTTCTGCAGAATAAGTGATGTCATTACAGTGATTATAGTTTCTGGAATGATTGTGAAAATGGAAGAAATGATCTGGATTGCAGTTCCATGAAATGAATTGATGAATACCTCATTCAGCTTCTACAGTGTGTTTATGTGTGTGTGTCTTGAAGTATCTTCGTCTCTGACTATCGACAAGTGTCATGTCTTCAGCTAATAACAAAACCAGCCTAATTGAAGTACATTTTCCTCTCTGCCTCCTGATAGCCGCAAATGAGCTCTAATTTGTAAATCGATACGACTACTTTTCTTCTTCAATTGTCAGCTGACTCAGCTCTTTATTTGAGAGTAGCTCCACATATTATTATACTTTAGATATATCTCCCGTCGGCTGTAACTCAATCAAGCCCGTAAATGAATGTGCAATTTAGGCACTTTTACGACTAAAGTTGTTTTAATTTGCAGAGAAGAAAGAAAGAAAATAATGTCCTTGGGACATTTGGAATTCCTATTATGCAGCGGGTGAAATGTGTGTTGCGGACACCTTAAAATAGGCGCTGAATGAGTCACACTTTAAAGCTCTTTTTCACCCGTTCTTGACTGCTGTATAATAGAGGTTATAATAATAATTATACTAGAGCGAATATCGCTTAAAGGGTGATACTTCATGCACAATGGATATGTGATGCATAATTTATATTTTACACTTTCTATTATTTCTCGCTTAATACTGAAACCCCCAATGCAATGTCATGGCATGCTACAGCTGGAAGCAGAGTTGTTGCTGCTGCACGAATATATGGCCAGTATGCAACGCCTTGTGTGAGTGAGTGAGGTACATATGACCACACTCTAACTGCTGCTGCTGCCACACGCCAGGAAGAAGCAAAAGAGACCTGGACAAGTTTTGAGCATAATACCACTTTTGTTTGGACGTATCTCTCTCAGGCAAGATTATCAACGGTAGATGGGCAAGATTCCCAACACTGGAAACTGGATTGTGTTTTGAAGAAGATGACTGGATAACGATTTGTACAACCTTTAAAGCCATATATGCAGTTAAAATGTGTATCGAATAATTCCAATATTTGCTGATCCAAACCTCTGGCTATATCTTGCTTATCCTTGCAAAGAGTCAAAATCTTTTTTTTTCTATTGTACTTGCCCGCTGGCTTTTTCTTAGAAGCTGGTTTATTTTTTATTTTATTTTTAAAACAAATTTTGCATCTTTTGCTGAGGTTTAAAGAGGCAAGCCGCCGACAGCGAGGCGCCAAAAAAAGAAGGAGAAGAAGAAGAACGGGCCTGACTTTATTATTGTGTGATCTTGGCTTTTTATAGAAATATTATTCAAATTGCAAAGTGTAAAAGAAAGAAAAAGGTTTCTGGCTACGCTTCAATGTTTACAGTCTTTCAATCCATCATCCACTGAATGCATTTATTAATATTGCTACTTCCATTGACTTAACATGTCTGGAATAGGAAACATATTTAAATGACGTCAATAGTCTTTATGTGCTGCTTCATTTATCAATGACCTAATCTGTGCATGCATTTTAGCAACTACTTTAGTCTCAATTGGAGGCAATTGAGAGCTCGACAATAACCCGTCAATGTAACGAAGCCCTTCCTCTTAATAAGGAAACTATTCCACTCGAATTTCCCCAAAACAAAGTTGTTGCATCAAAGCAACGACCTTCGCAACACACGGCAGCTACGCTTCTTTATACTCCTTCAAAGTGCACTGCTGTGTATGTGAGCTGCACATATACACTGTCATGATATATAGTTAATATATAATATAAAGCTGGATAGCTTTCATTCCATACCTTGAGAGCTCTCTGTTGTGGTCGCTGCCTCCCTCCCTCCCTCGCTTCTTCCAGCAGCAGCCAGGCTCACACACGCTCACCGTGTAACATGTATATAGACGCAACTAGTTTGCACTCCTCGCGTGGGAGCGGCCTTTAGAGAAGAGGAAGAAGAAAGAGGCCTTTCGTCTTCTTATATACAGCTGGAAGAAGAGGGGAAAACTAATATAGCCACCACCGTGATATATATACAGCACATGCGATTTTGTGAAGGAATGTGCCTTAAAACGAGTGGCACATATCCTTATAACCCTTCTTTTGCCAAACGGGCATATCGTAGAGGGAGGGAGGGGTATATATGGCACTAGTAGAGTGTATGTTCTATAGAGAGAAGCTTGAATTCTTTCTAACGACGGAAGGCGAACAGAGAGAGAAAGAGACGCGACAGCAAGGCCAGGCTTTTTACTTACTTACCCGCGAGGTCTTGAGCCACACACACACATTGAAAAGATAGAGAAGAAAGAGTGAAGATCGATCCAACGCCTCCTCCTAAATCCTCGTCTGTCTTCCTTCCTTCAACTGTCAGGAGACGGCGACCAAAGACAAACCCCATTCGACTATTGAGGAAGCAACAGTTTGCTAAAGTGACTTTGGCAATATAATACAGCCGTTTTCTGAGCATCTGTTGGCATCGATCCTCCTCCTCCTCCCTCTCCAGTCTGTCACTCGGTTGAGATTTCAGAGGATACAAAAGCACTCTCAGGAGAAGGGAGAAGAGGAGAGATTTGCTCTTTTTGAGCTTTTGTCAGTGACACCGTGATCGTCGTGGCGGAGACAGCAAGATCATTATCATATGTGTTGTCATAGAATGAACATTTGAAGATACAACATAATGCAAGACAAGATGGAGCCCGCAGCAACCGCGCCGACGACCGCCAGCGGCAAGAAGCCGAAGCGTGCGCACATGAAGCGCATGAGCGACGCGGTGCAGGCCGTGGGGCTGAGGGCCGCAAATGTCGCGCATCGCAGAGACTCGCTGCCGGTCAACAGCAGCGGTGCAGCTGGGGACGGCGGTGCTGGGCTGAGGCTCGGGCTGCACAACCTCAACGAGCAGCTGTGCTCGGCAATGTTTGGAGTTGTTCTCGGCGCCGACCAGAAGGTGGACGGGGTAGGAAGGAATATACATTAGGGATATAGAACATGCTCTCCATGTCATATATGACATGTCCATTAATGTCAGAATACGTTCTTGGTCTAGATTTGCTGAGTTAGGAAGCCTTATTATTATTTGCAATAACGTTTACTTCAGCAACTTGTTAAATGTCATACAGTTTATTTAAGATATAATAATGTCTTATTCCCCTGTTAACGAAAGTTTTCAACCTGCATAGTGTACTCCAAAAAGCTCGCTAACAAATGAGATTATCAAAAGCCTCCTCCTTCATATAAAACCTTTTTTATAACTTGTTCAATCTAATTTGAAAACAGCCTTTGCCAATATTACATATCATTATTTAGAGCTCACAATGTGTCCGCTTTATAAACGTATTCACAAAGTGCCGCCGTTTTACTCCTCTCCCTAATAGCCCGAAACATAATAATCAGGTTGAACAACTCAAAATAGAAAGTCCTTTTTGTAACGCTTCAAGTGGGAAGAGAGCTTTCTTTTATTATTATTTTCTATCTTGTGACTGGCTCTAAATAATATAATATTATGACAATGGAGAGAGCACCGAAAAGGAACTTTTTCTTACGTGGTGTCAATTTAGAGATGTATTATCTCTCCTTTCCAACGTTTATTAAGATGAATTTAGCTGATCGTAGACAGAGTGAGTCTATATGTTGGGATTAAAAATGCAAGGGGAGCTTTTGCTATAATTTCAATGCGATTATAGCCTTGCCCTGATTCAAATAGGGTTCAATATATGCAGATTATATATATTAAACCAATCACCCGGTTCCCATAGCCAGGGACAGTCTCCTAAAAAGCTCTTCTATCGTTCTCCAACATTTGAACAGAGTAGAGAAGTAAAGACAGACAGACATGCTTGACTCTTTTTCTTACTCATTCCGTCTTCATCTATAACCCAATTTCCCCTCTCGCTCTCTCTTTTCTCGTGTTTGTGCGATCTCTGGTATAAAAATCGAGAGTAGTCTGGCCCCGAAGAAGAAGAACGAAAATATACCCTCCTCTCTGTTTCTTCTACGTTCTATTATTTGAAAGACGACTGACGTCATCTCTTAAAAAGAAAGTCACAGTGGATGTGGGCTTGCTTTTACTGGGTGGGAAACCACTGTACATGAATATGAAATCATTATTTGAGCTGTTATCATTAACATTAATTGTTCCATTGGTGAAGTCACTGTGTCGTCGGAAGGTAGAGGGAATTAGAGAAACAGCAAAGGCCTTCTTCTTCCAGCTCTCTCTCTCTTTCCTTCTTTTCGCTCCTCCTCTCTGCCATACGCTCACTTTTCCCAACTGAGCTGGCTGGCAGGGAGATGGAAAGAGAGAGAGAGGCTCTCTCTATCAAAGAAAACTTGAAGGCATGTGATTATATATGCTTACTTTATGCAGTCTTTATACGGTTGGTTAAATGGAGAAGGGGAAAAAGCTCTTTCTGTGGATGGAAAATATAAAGCTTTTAATGCCTTTTAGTTGCCTCGTTTTGTGGCATATGGTTAGAGAGCGTTTCCAATTATGTTATTATTGCAGTTTTGGCATTCAGGGGACATTTTAAATGGAAAACTTTTTATCGGTTAATTATTTAGGCGGTGTTATCCGATTTGTGATTACAGTTATTGGACTCAATTGTAGCTGGAAATACTAATTCTCGGTAGTTGATGCATATTCTATCTATGTATAAATCATGCAAGCTAACTCAGGAAATGTCAAGGCTCTGCTTTCATCCGTTCGTCCCAATTAGTTCCAAGTAGAAAGTCCAACATGTCATTGATTATTAATTAACGAAAGGGTTCCGGGAAATATAATTTACCCGCTCACTGCACCCATCCTTAATAATGCAATAGAATGGTTTTAATTATGGAATAAATTAAATTTATATATTTAAATTAAGGCTTCCAGTAATATACTTCTATTACAATATTAATGTGTTAAATTTTTCTTTCAGCTCTCGGGAGCTCAGGCGCCCGGCGGCCCTTCCACCTCCACCGCCTCGGAGCTGGGCTCAATGGGCAACAAGGCCGGCAGCCACGCCTCACCGCTGGAGGCGGGCGGCCTTGGAGGAGGCGCACACGGACACGAGCCGCACGAGGAGGGGCTGGCGGAGGTCCCACCGCCCATGCAGCCCATTGCGTCGTCGGCAGCGGCGCTGGCAGCGGGAGAGGCAAAGGTTAGTTTATCAGCAACCGTGTTACATTATTAAAATTCCTAACCCTCGTTTTCCACTCAGGATAACAATGACAGCTTATCGTCCCGCCTGGCTGCGCCCAACTCCTCCTCCTCCCCTTCCTCAAGTGATACAAACCACCGCAGCTGTGATCCTCCCCAATCCTCCGAGGCCGCCCCGGCCGCAGCGCCCGACCCCGTCGTGGAAACGGACCCCGAGGCCGTGGCCAAGACCCTCGAGCAGCGGCAGTACCGGCTGCAGGAGCTGCTCGAGTCTGAGCGGACGTACGTGCAGGACCTGCGCCAGTGCGTGGAGTACATTTCCTTCATGAAGGAGAGCAAGGACGCGGAGGTTCCGGAGGTGGCCATGCCGGACGATCTCAGGGAGGGGAAGGATAGGATGGTGTTTGGGAATATTGAGGCGATCTACGAGTGGCATAGAGAGTGAGTTTAACTTTAATGTACATTTGGAATGTTACCTTTAAAGGGGCGGCATTTGCATTAAATCGCGTCGTAAAAAAATATTTGCAAATATCCGACTAATTCGTACTTTCTGTTTCAGTTTCTTCCTGAAGAACCTCGAGAAGTGCATCGAGGCGCCCGTTGAGCTGGGCAACCTGTTCAAGAAGTACGACCGCAAGTTCCAGATGTACGTCGTCTACTGCCAAAACAAGCCAAAGTCAGAGTTTATCGTGTCGGAACACGTCGACACTTACTTCGAGGTAATTAGATATAGATCAGATAATGAAGCCTTCAATACCTAAATACTTTATTTTTCAGGAGATTCGGTTAAAACTGGGCTTCAAACTCCGCATCACCGACCTCCTGATCAAGCCGATCCAGCGGCTGACCAAATACCAGCTTCTGCTGGAGGCGATCCTCAAGTACTCGCACCGCGCTGGTCTGCCGGATGAGGCCGAGGCCATCGCCAAGGCCGTCTACGTCATGACTGTGGTGCCGGACCAGGCCAATGATATGATGGACATTGGAAGGTTGCAAGGGTTCGAGGTAAGCATCAATTATTCACACATATACATATACACACCCGTTTAGCGTATATGCATTACATGTGGATAGAAGTCTAAATAATGCATAAGTGGTCTCTCACTTCCGCGTAACATGCCTGTTAACCACAAACATTTTTCCAGGGTAAAATCACCGCTCAAGGCAAGCTCCTTCACCGGGGCAAGCTCAACTGCCTGGACAACCTGGCGAACGCACACACGGGTCCCGGCGGCTCCGGCGCGGGTGCCGGCTCCGGTTCCGGCAAGACCCCCGAGCCCAAGATGAAGACGTTCACGGTGTTCCTGTTCGAGCAGATCATGATCTTCAGTGAGACTGTGGAGAAGAAGAGTCAGTACACGAGTCCGGATTATGTCTACAAGGCGCACTTCTTGGTAAGAAACATAAAATGTTGTTTTCTTTTTAATGATTATTAATCATGTGCAGTTGATATGAAATTCAAAATAGTTTCAGAATATCTGTTTTACTTTATGCTTGGCAAATATTGCACAAAAAGTCCCTTTGCCAGCAACTGTTTTCCTTTGCTTTCGCTGCCACTTTTTGATCCAGATTATGTCAAGCGGATGAACAAACAGTGTAAAAGAGAAAATCAAATGAAACATGAGACACAAAAAGAGTCGGGAAAGGTGACGCCGAAAAGGGTGTAAGCGGTAAACAACCATATGGTGCTTTACTGCAACCGTTTACCTGATGATGCATCATGTGGCAGTTTAACGCTCACAGTGAGCGTGTGTGTGTCAATCCTTTCTCCAACTTGGGGAAGGATATTATATCTCTTCTTCTCCTTCCCGAGAGAGAAAGAGAAAGCAAACATTGAGGCTCACTCACTCTCCTCGCTCTTTTAACTTGTTTGCTCTTACAATATATCGACGACACGCCAGCAGTGGGGTTACGTGTAAATGAAAAAGAAACTGTTGATGCACACCCAGATAGAAAGTGACCTTACGGGGTAATGAAAACAGTTCTAGGGTTACTTATCTTGAGCAATTCATTAGCTACAGAATGCCCTTTTATTGAGAAACGATCTAACGAATCTGGTGGTTTTATTTGGTGTTTTTTTTTTCAGGTGAACAAGATGGCGTTGGACGAGCGGGCCGACGACAACGACCCCCTCAAGTTCGTGATCCGGTCTAACGACCCCGCGCGCGACGAGCTCCGCATCGAGTGCACGGCCGAGGACAGGGACAGCCGCGCCAAGTGGATCGGCATCATGAAGAAGCAGCTGCAGACGCAAATGGACTTCCTGAGGGCGTTGCAGGCGCCAATCAAGTACCAGGGACAGCTCGCAAAGGACTAGTAAGTTTTACGGATTCATATTAAGGGTTATGGGGGCATGTATTATATTGTAATATAATATAATGACTTAATACGGTTTAAGGGATATATTACCACTCATGTACTTATCACTTTCTCCACTTCTCTCCTCTTTCTCTCTCCACTCTTTCTATCTGTCTCTCGCAACTTCCACTAGATTCTGCTGCAGACTAACAACCACGGATACTGGGAACTACTTTCCGAAAAGAAAATTCTTCTTCTTCGAATTTAGTGTTGATAAAAAAGAACTCAAAACTGTGTGTTTCAAAGAGGATGAAGATGATGACGATTCAAGGCATTCAAACCACAAAATAGGACGTTTCTTACCTCACAATGTGGAAGAAAATCTTGGAAGCAGAATGGATAACGCATAAAAATAGCAAAATGGTCTTGCCACTGCTCATATAATAATGTGGTTGACATAATTAGACTCGACATGAAAACATTCGAGTTCAAAGTATCTATATTTGTGGCCGTAGTTAAACTTCATAAAATTAGTCAATTTTAAAGCAACTGTTCGTTTGGTGTGAACGTATAAATCGTCAAATTATATATTATGGGTAATGAGTTTAATTACCAAAGAGGGTGATTAATAAACAGATTACAAAGCGTTTGAAGAAAAAGTGTCAACGTGGAAATCGAGAAACAAATTTCATTCAGTTTTATTTTTGAATACTACCAAAGTAGACATTAATAAGCATTAAATATGTCTTTAAAAGCTAAATGTACTATTTAATCGCATACAGCTCTTTTACATGGAAGAACAGCAATTATAATAGAGAAAATGTGTCTTCTTTTAGTGTCAAGTTCATCAAGAACAACCTTCTTACTCTCTATCTCTCTATCTCTCCTGCGCTATATTTACTCGCAGTTGCAGTAAGTACGTTTTAGTGCAAACAAATCTAATAGAAAAGCGGACTAATAATAAATATATTAACATTATTAGAACTTGATGTTAAAATGCAGAAGAACACTCACCGACGTATTGTAGCCTGTAACAATTTATAGGTCGATGGAACATAACGATACAGCTGTCTCCTTAAAAGAATGTAATTTGTTACTTTTCTCCTCTTAAAAATTGCATTAGGTATCTTTTTGTCATGTGTTTAAAACTCCTCTAGTCAAAACATTATTTGAATGCAACAAAATGACATTAATATATTTCTAGAAGTTTTCCATTCCCTGGAATGATTATCAAAGATGTGTTTTACTTTGAAACAAGATAATAGTTTTATATAAAGTAAGTCACGTTTTGGAGGAGAAAACAGCAAAAATGAGATAAAAATCCCCAAGTAAAGAAGAAGAAAAGGCGTAGCTAGAGTTGTTTATCCAATGATTCAGCTATCTTTAAAACTATAAAAACCTACTACCACTACTACTATTACTACTATAAAAACTAAACAGAAATATATATTATGAATGTACAAAATCAAAAAAGGATGAGAAATATGAAACTGGATAAAATATTCTACGGTATTATTAATATTTCTTTTATTCGGCGGCGGTTTATAACACTATATTATAAATACAATTAACATGTTGCATGCACCTCTTTCCTTTTGGTTTTGGTTTATTTTACAATTTTATTATTATAACCATGACAAACCTCCTCGGCTTTCTCCATTATTAATAAATTAACATTGGAAACGGATATCGGATTCATCACCCAAGTATAATCCTACAGCCTGGACTAATCTACCAAGAGTCATATAATGTTTTAGCTTTATTATGCTTTGTTTTAATTTAATTCATTTTAGTAGTTTCCTCTTATAATATTATTTTACCCCTTCCTTCCCTCCTTTCACCTTTCCACAAAACAGCAACCCCGAGAAGAGCTCGGACCTGACGCACCTCTGGGAGGTGGTGGACGTGGCCACCAAGCAGCACAAGACCGGCGGCGGCGGCCTCCTCCACGTCTCCGAGGACAGCTCCAACATCAAGGAGCACAACCGTATGAAGAAGTCCAACTCGACCGGGACGGGCTCCGGGAAGAAGAACTTTCTCGACGGGTTCCGGTCTCTGAGCAGGCCGCGGACCAGGAGTGATGATTTCACCGATGATAAGGGGCAGTTCAGGCCGGAGGGGCTGGCGACAATCGCGGCCAATGTGGAGTCTGGGCCGGAGTCATCGTCGGCCAATCAGGAGCAGCCGCAGCAGAATGGTAGCACGGGGTTGATCAGGAGGTGGTCGGAGAGCGCGCCAAAGAACAACAATGTGAGTGACATAATTATATAAACAGGAGCTTTAAGACGTTCATTGGCATTTTAGTACACTTTCATATAATATATTTTGATGAAAATATATTTTGAACCATTTCTCTAATCTCTATTCAATTTTAAAGGCCCAACCAACAACTACAACAGACCCCATGACCCATGTGCTCACCCCCGGCGCCACCGTCAAAGTCCTCGTCGACTACAAACCCGTCCACTCGGACGAGGTCCCAGTCACACGCGGCGAGCAAGTTCTCGTCCTCTCAACATCGCCGGCTCGCGGATACCGCGTACGCAAGGCTGAGGACTCTGGCAACGCCGAGGGCTGGGTCCCGTCATACGTGCTGAACCTGCTTTCGACAAGTCCCCGAAAACCGGCGTGGACGTTTAAGAAGTTCCGCAAACCCAGTTTCAACAGTAGAAAGGACATCAAGGAGGGCGCTGCGACGAGTGCAGCTCCGTATACAGGAAGCGCCTCGGCGCCACTGCCGATCGCCAGAGCGCGCGCTCAGATGGCGTCGTCACCCAGCATCGTTTCCGTGCAGCAAGGCGAGACCGCCGTGCTCAAGTGCGTGAAGGGCGGCGGCGTCCCACCCGGCACCGTCATCCGGTGGAAGGGCCCCAGCGGAAACCTCCTCCTCCCCGGAAACAAGTACTCATTTGAGGACGAGGACCACCTCGGGTTCGCCGTCATCTACGTGAGCAACTGCGCCGTGGAGGACGCCGGAGAGTATCACTGCGTGCTCATGGAGCACGGCGGTGGCGCGCAGAAGGCCGTCGCCAATATCGCCGTCATCCAGCTGGACGTCAAGGCCAAGTTGCTGTGCCCGCAGGCGCCGAGAATTCAAGATCTCAAGGGAAACGCCGCCATTCTCGTCTGGGACACTGCAGACCATCAAAACAGGATCTTCACCATTGAGCTGTGTCGGCTGAGGTCGAATGAGTGGTCGGTGGCCAAGACGGGTGTTTCTGAGGGGCATTGTCGAGTGCATGGTCTGGAGCCAGGGGAGACGTACAGCTTCCGAGTGTTGAGCCATCTACCGGACGGGTCTGACAGAAGTGAACCGAGTCTGCCTTCACAGCCCCTGATTGTACCTCTCGGTGACCTACGGGGCCGACAGCAGGGCATCGTGTCAACATCTTCTCTGCCATCGCAAGAGCTCGACTCTTGCTGGCAGCGCGACTTCGAACGTCAGTACATTGAGTTGGAGGAGCTCGGAAGAGGCCGCTTCTCCGTCGTTCGGAGGTGTCAGCAGATCCTGTCCGGAGAAGAGGTTGCCGTTAAGTTCATGAACCGGCGGAAGCGCGGTCGTGGAGACACGCAACGGGAGTTTGAGCTCCTCCGATCCTTGCCACGGCACCCGCACCTAGTTGCGACGCAGGGTCTGTTCCTGACGGCTACGAGTGACGCCATCGTGATGCGTCTGGTGAGCGGCGTTGGGCTGTTCCAGCACCTGGCGGATGAGCCCAGCTACTCTGAGGAGACGGTACGGTTCTACATGGGGCAGCTGCTCAGCGCACTGCAGTGTATTCACGATAGGGGGATTGTTCATCTGGACCTCAAGGTGAGTTTAAGATTAATTAAATCGTATTTGTGCATGCATTGATATTGGACTTCGTTTCAGCCTGAGAATATTCTCCTCGATACGAAGGAGAACCAATTGAAGCTGATTGACTTTGGCCACGCCCGCCCTGTTGAGCGCCGCCTCTCCGATGGCCACGCTCCCTCTTCAGCCTCCTCCGAGGGTCCCGATGGCGCGTCCTCGCCAGAGTTCCAGGCTCCGGAGGTCATCTCTGCGGGACCGGAGGGGAAGTACACGGACATGTGGGGATTCGGAGTGCTGCTATACGTAGCTCTGAGGTAATTAACGTTTATTAGCTATAGAGGATAAGTTACAGTAAATATGTATATTCACAAATATCTTTCTCTTCCAGCGGCTTATCTCCGTTCCTGGACGATTCCGACGACGAGACGACGCACAACATCCTCCGCTGCGACTTCTCCTTCCCCTCCGAGCACTTCTCAGCAGTCTCCTCGGAGGCCAAGGATCTCATCTCCCGTCTGCTCTGTGTGAACCCGTCTCAAAGGGCCACCGCCACGTACTGCCTCAGCACAGCCCCGTGGCTCCGCAGGGAGACTGGGAGCTCTGCAGTGATCTCCTCCGTGCACCTCTCCACTCTCGTTCGGAGGCGCATGAAGAAGTTGAACACGGTGGCGCCGATGCACATGTCGAGGGCGAGGATTCCAAATTCCGGGTCTGGGTCGAGTTTGCCGCGGCCTGACAGTCTGTACGGCCAGTGAGACTTGTATTTTTAAGTGTTTGACAACCATAGTTTGACCGGCATAGATTCTGACTAAAAAGAATTGTGATAGTATTATTATCTCTTAATTACTCTAACGACTCAAAGTATAAAAAAGAACAAATTAATTTGCTATATAAGTACAGTTTAATATATTAAAAGAGGAAAATATATGATCTCTAGTCAAAAGGAATACATTTGTTTGTGTCATTTCCTTGGGTGTCAAAGAAGTACGGTAATTGGCAAAACCCACACAGTTTTAGATAGTAGAAGGTTATAATTTAGGTGTCCATTAAGATATAATAAAATATGTCACTAGTAAATGAATATGCAGGGATTCTCGACTTGTGTATGGCATCCCTTAAAATATGTATTACAGGTAATGCCATCCATATGACCATATTCTAGACTCTTTTCTTCATTTATATATTCCACTCGTCAAAGTCTCCGTCTTCCGAGTGCATATTAAGAGACCTCAAACTGAGATATTCACACACTGCCAAATCTCCTCATTCCTCAAGCCATTAAAACTGGACATTGGCCGAAAACTGTAAACTCTCGAGAAAAGCCGCAAACGGGAGCATAGAGTTATTAGTATACACATAGTTCCTCTTCACAAATAAAATGAACGGTTCCTTTGTAGACGCGGAAATTGTTTAAAATTAGGCTTCTTCATTATCAGCGGCAACCACCCACTGAGCTAAAGAAAAATAACATATCACACATCATTAAAATATAATTCCGTTATAAGATTATTCGCAGTCCGTTATACATGCATACAGAATGACTCTTTTAGAGACTTGAAGCTCCAATAATTTCGCTTTAATTCCGTTTCCTTTCTTTCCCCCTTTTATTGATAAATCTGGTGCTCTGTCCATGCAGGCATAACGTCGGATTAGAATCCACACATATGTACATACGATAACCATGGACTGGCGGCTAAACAGTCTAAACAACGGAACAGTTACGTTGTGGAAAGAGAGAGAGAAATTTCACTTGGCAGCAGGAGTAGAAGGAAAAGTAGTAGTAGCAGCGCTTCTGCTGCCACAGTTAGAAATGCACAGTGGTTTGAGCCCTTATGGTAGTAATACCTGCTTAATAATGTGTTCTTGAACTACTTAATCATTTTAAACCCCACTGTGAACTGTTGTAATTGTGTGCGAGCGGTGCTGTGGTGCCAATGCAGTTGCGAGATTGAGAGATAGAACTCGGCCTCTATTTCCAGAGACAACGGAGGAGAAAACTGAGGCATATGCATGACGATGGTGGGAGAGCTGTAATATTTTTATCGGAGGGGGAATTAGAGTTATTTCCGGTCGTGGTCGATTATCAAAATCTGGAAGTTATTGTCCATTGTGTAATTAAAGTTGAAACATTCACATCATACTACATATACATGTATGAAAATTAAAGTAATGAAATTGCGAGGGTCTATGTTTGCCAAGGAAATATTATATTGCCTAATTTAGTCTTAATCTATCCAAAGTAGATAAATTCATGTATCCAAGTTTGCATCTATCTCAAAAGGGCGATTTAATTATGGTGGACTTGCTGGCATCTGAAGGCATTGGGGTGTCTCAATTTCTAAACATTAAATTATCATGCACTGAGGCTTTTTTATTTGAGTATACTGAAATATTATCTTAATGAATATGACAATGAAGAGCTAAGAAATGGTTTCTATGTAGCAGTATTAATGTTAATATGAGAAGGTGGCCGAACTTCCCCTCTTGCTCCACCACTGGCCTTGCTCCTTTGGCATGGAAGAAAAGAGATAATAAATATGATGCCTCCTGCCTTTATTATTACATTTTTGGTGCACGTCTTCCTCTCCTTCCAGAATAATGTGCCTAAATTAGCCACTTTATGTCTTCCTTAGGAAAGAACAGCAGAATATATCCTTTTATAATAACGATATTGCGCAAACGAAAAAAGAGCCTGATGCTCAAAAATGTGAAATTTGATGGAAAATGAGAATTGAAGACAATAATTCTCCTCCAATCAGCACTCAAATACCATCAGAGAGGAGAAAGTGAACAAGGCACGATTTTTGAGGAGAAATAATCGCTTTCAAAGGAAACTTGAAGAACTCTTACAATAATGAACAGTCAAAACGGGGAGCTTTTCTTCCTTTCACGCTTTGCTGAACTCTATTTTTCTTCATGTGCAAATTTGTGTCTCAATTGTTGAAGAATGATGATGATTACTCGCTAATGAAACTATCCTTGCTGCTGCTGCTGAGGCGCTTTTTTCAGTTTCTTAAATGTCATCAAGGCTGGAACGTCTATAACGCTAATTTAACTTCTACTTCTTCTTCTTCTGCAGTTGAACGTGTGTCCTTCTAATTCGCATCAACATTAAACGGATACAATGGTAGAAATTACTAATAGAGATTTTATATGCATACTGCTGTACTTGTAAAATTGCGGTAACCTTTAAGTCGACAATTTCCTATAGCAGATTCAAATGCTTTTTTAAACAAGCTTACAGCCTTAAAGCATTAACTTTAAATTATGATGCCTTAATTATTTGGCACCTTTATTACGGCCTTAAACATATTTTATATTCATAGATCTGCACTAATAATGTATTAAACACCACCTGGCTATCTAACTCTGACCAAACGTTCCCTCTGTATTCTTTTTAATTGAACTCGCGCACCTTGCAAGCGAATTATTTTCTCTTACTGTGGTCTCAGAAAAAAGTAAATATCCCTTTTAAACACACGACACGATGACTGGGGAGGTTTAAAAAGCCAATTTAAACGTGATTATCCATTGAGCTACAAGACATACAACGTGAGCTCAGTGGCTGATCCAAGTAGCGGTACCGGATGCAGAGTCCTAGCTGCTGCTGTTTGGCTCTAGTAGGCTGAAGAAGTATTTGTGACTGGCAACGGGACTTCCTTTCCCTTTCCTTTATGTATTCGCCTCCTCCTCCTCCTTCTCTTTATTTGCCTGAAATATCCTAGTTTTCTGGACAGAGAAGCAACAAGCTGTTTAAAAGAGAAACTTTTGGGGGCTCTTTAAGACCGTTAGAACTATTTCTGTGCATTTATTTGGGTAGATAAATGAGGCACAAGCAATGCAACAACAAGATGCATGCAATTAGTCAATGCAAATTGAGAAAGGGCCTTGTATGCATTAATAACTTTAACAGTTTGAATATAGGAGACTAATAAAAAAGTATATACCTAAGAAACCCATGCCATTAGAGAAATAATAATGTAATGTTCCCAAGACAGAAACTAAGTGAGCCTTGTCCGTTATATGAGATGAAGCAGCCTCAGCAATTAACCCATGCAAGTTGCATCAGATGATTGCCACTTTAAGGTACACACAAGGTCCACTCGTCACTTTTAATGTCTGTTTCTCACGCCAGAGATGAGGAGGAGGAGGAGGAGGTGTCTTAATCTTCTTTGAGGTGTCCACAGTATGATGTGATGGTGCAAAAGTACAAGCTATGGGGAGATTGGACAGAAGGAGTTGCAATGCAGCCAGACGGCTGGAGGTTCTCTCTCTCTCTACAGAATATAATTAATTAGGTTGATGCAGACGTAATATCACATTATCAACAGTTGTTTCAAACATGATTTCTTTATCTTAAACCCTGATTATACGTATTGCTCCAAGGAGACTATTTTAAATAAATAGCTAAATGCTAACTCCCTCATTTGCTGATTATATGCACTACATTCCGTCAAAAGAATCCCCCTTCTCTCCCGTTTTCCTTTTCTCCATGTTGTAGTACAATGATTTCGTCAGGTGGCAGTCGAACAGGAGAGAAAGAAATGGATTCAAACTAAAAAACATATGTAGTTATATTACTTACTAATAAATATTATTTCATATTACTGTACTGTGACGTACAACTATAATTGAAATAATCTTTATTCAGGTGAAATATGTTATCACTTATGTTATACAATAATATCCATGGTTTTAATGTAATTCTGCAGACAATATAATTTCATATATTTTCAATTGCTCATTCGAAAAGAAAAACTTTTTTCAGCTAGGCAGTTTCTCCCAAATCCTCATCTTTTGTCGTCTCCCTTTTGACGCCATATTAAAGACATGTCCTTTCAACATTGCTCCATGATAGAAGAATAAGGACATTAATTTTAGACCGATCTTTTTCGTGTGCATTTTATCGAACGGTTTATTTAACCTTTTCAATGCCGCGTTTAAATTAAGTGTGAGTTTAAACGGACAGTTTTTCAAAAATTAAAATAGTTTAATGTATTCCAATATTGGTTGTGTAAAAATACGTAATTATGATAAAATACTACGTTCAAACTTCAAATAACGCTCTAATTAATAGTCTATTTACTGCTTACAACAAAAGTATGTGCTAAAAGAAGGTGATGTGCATCATCAATGCAAAGAGAGCGTCTAAAGGGACCTTGAATGGGAAGCAGAATGTCTCTAATTGGCCTGACTAAGATTCCAACGTTCCTTTCTTCCATCTGGTGCGATCGAGGAAAGTAGTCGTTGCGAAAACAAAATATAAATGATGCTCGTATCATTAAAAGGGTTGAAGGTTGGAGAAAATAATGCCTAATGGTGGGACAGAGATGATGAAATTACTGTTATTTTCATTACTTTGTAACACTTTTGCATGTTACAAAAACGAAGCTGTGAATAGAAAAATAATTGGCGCATCTCACTGTTGCAGTTTGGACAAAAAGTATTATTTGGCTTAGCTGTGTTTGGTTTCCCATATCAACATTGACCGACTTTTCATCTTTGATTCCAGCAATCGCAAGTTCTCACGCATCTCTTTCTTCTCTCGTATGTATTCAACTGTTTTTATTGTTGTCGTCCAGTAGTGTTTGTTGCTCTCACTCAAACTCTTATATAGTTTACCAACACTTTTTCTCACATTTAAGGCTTCGATAAACAGCAAACGGGAATCACTTAACAAACGCCTTCTACTGTATATCTGGAGACAAAGTTTGAAATTGAATATGACATAGTTGAATGTATAAAGGAGCTGCTTAAATTTGTAAATACTATTTTAGACTCTTTATACATTTATGATCAAGCAAGTAATAAATGCTAGTTTAATGCTTATTTTCTTTAAGGAACGTTTCTTCCCTTTACTTCTCCACCAATTCCCTCCTTCTCCTTCACCGTTGGTTGTGAAGCCGCGGCGCTCTCTTCTCTAAATTCAGTCGAATAGCGGATCCTGCAGAGTGCGGACGTCGTCATGTGACCCAAGCATTGATATATCTAATCTTCGTTATAAATCTACTGTGTTTAGATACTGTATTCTACAACTTAGTTCATGACATTGACTACAGTGAGCTGATTATTCAGCAGCACGAATCCAAGTGAAAAAGACTCTTTAGTGAATTGATATTTTTCATACACTGTGATATTGACTTTGCGAGTTTGTTACAGTGACATATTCATAAAAAATACTAATTAAGGAACTAAAACAACAGTTTTTCTATAAAATTGTTGCCTCCTTGTTGCATGCGGACATTAAAACTCGTCCAAATCCGCAGCAGTTGCAGCTCCCATAAGAAAGAAGAAGAAGAAGAAGAACAGTTACGAAGCGCCACCTGATGCAGCGAAAACCGCTGTGAAGAAAGAAGAAACTTTGTAGCAGTCAGATGGTGCCTTCATTTCTTCTTTCTTCTTCTTCCGTTCTGTGGCCAAAGAAGAAGGAAAGGAGAAATTATTATTATTGAGAGCGGTTTGCAGTGGAACCTAACTCAGGAGGAGGATAAAGGATTCTTTTTGTCGTCGCTCCTCTTTTTGCAGTGCATGATTTACGAAAGAAGAAGAAAAGAAGGTGTGATGATGAAATGACAGAAAAAGAATAAAGGAGACAAATTAGTCAGACTCTCTAGCTTAGTTCTGCTCTCTCCGGGCTGAACGGGGAGCCCGCAGAATTACGTATACAAGGATAGCAGGAGTTGGAATCAAGGTAAGCCTTTGAGCTATCAATGACAAGGCATAATTGTGTAAAGATGTGCATAGCAAACAGCCTGAAACTTAATAAACTTATTTTTCTTGCCCTTTTTAAAATTTTAATAGGTATTGGGACCATTTCTTTAGATCAATTGAGCTTCTCTTCGTCCCCTTGCATTAAATCTAACTTTCTCTCCTGTCAATATGAGAGTCACTCCTCCTCTTTAAAACACCTGCACGATTAGCCGCCATGATTTTGGCGCAACAAACTCCAATCGGAAATTTCACAGACGCCGATTCAGTGTCGAAATAGACCTAGAAGTGTCAGAAATGTGAGTTCAATAAACCGTTCTTCGTGTCACGCCCCATTTACACACGATTACAAAAGAAGAGGAAGGAAGAGGAGAATGGTTGCAAAGTCTGACACTTGTTCTTGCTCTTCGCATTAGTCTTCATCAAGGGTCTAGATCGTAGCACAGCCAAACAAGGGCCTGTAACGTTTTGCAGGTTATTAGTCGAATGGAAGCCATCGCCTCATACATTCCGAATATAATTTAAACATATATATTAAAACATATTCATCGCATAATTGCCTACATGTAGGCAAAATAATGGCTTTTTATTAATACTTTCTAATCATCGTAATATACGCACATTAAAGAGTGCCTTAACTTGTTGTGTGTTTGGCCAAGAATAGTTGCATTTCTTTTCTCATTTTTTTCACAATCGGTGCTAAAATATTAGCCTATTCTCTCCTCTTTTGCGGCGAACTCTTCTTCCTCTTTCCGTTTCAACCTGACGGAAATATGGCTTTTGAGCTTTGAGCCGATTGACTCCAACTGCAAATCATCTTGATATCATGCACATCCGACGAAGGGCCTTGAACGCGTCCGTAATAATAGTAAACAGGCAACATATCCGACAGACAACGAGGCTAATTTCCGATTGCAATTTGGGCATCAATCTTTAATCAATGTAATAACAGGATAAATTTAGGCTTCCGCATTTGATCCTTGATGCAAGCTACTCTCAGACTAGATTGACAATGTTCTTAACATTCCCACTTTTCAGGAGACGCCTCCAATTCATCATGAGCGACTACACGTCGTCCTCCCGGCACAGCCACCGCCACTACGACCACCAGGACGCCGACACGAACACCAGCAGCAGCAGCAGCCGCAAGAAACGGAGCTCGTCCTCCTCCTCTTCCAGCAAGAAGGCCCCGAAGAGCATCCTTAAGAACGCCAATCCGCACGCAGCGTACCAGAAGGACGCCAAGATTGAAGACCTCGTGGAGAACGAGAGGCCGAGGCTGAGCAGCAGCTCATCTGGACATGGCCGGCACAGTGGCCACAGCAGCAGCCACAAGCGCCGCTCCCACCACAGGAAGCCTGAGTATGAGGAGGACGAGGATGTCGTTGTCGTTGAAGAGCAGCAGCGGCATCACAGCCACAGCCATGATCGGAAGAAGAGCTCCAGCAGGGATCGGGAGAGTGGCAGCAGTAGCAAGTCTTCAAAGCATCACCACAGGTCGTCGTCCAGCTCTTCGAACCACCACCACCGCTCCTCCGAACGCCCCTCGGAGGAGCGCAAGGAGCGTCGGAAGCACTCCTCCTCCTCTTCCTCGTCATCTTCGCTGACGAAGAGCAAGAAGGAGCGAAGCAGCAGCAGCAAGCACAGCTCCAGCCACCACCACCAGGAGCAGCACATTGACGCCATCTACGACCAGCCAAAGGTGCCCGCAGTCAAACTGGAGTCCGTCGACGATCCCATGATGAATCATCATCTGCATCAGCATCACTCTCCGTCGCCGCCGTCGAGCGGGCTGCTCTATGAGAACCTGAACGGGGGCGACGCCCCTCAACCATTATACGACAATACAATGATGATGATGATGTCGGCTAATCAGGATGACGCGAACGCGCTGTACGACGTGCCACGATCGAATAAAAAAGTGGCCGACTATGTCGCGCGGATGCAGCAAGAGCACAACTTTCACAATGAGGAGGAGGAAAACCATGTTGATGCCACTGCGTTGGAGGGGCAGCAGGAAGAGGAAGCCTTATATGAGAACCAGCAGGCCATTCAGGAACATGTAAATGAGGATGACTTTGATCAGGAGGAGGAGGATCAGTACGATGTCCCATCCAAGGCGAAGAATGTCGGAGGCTCTCTCAGCGATCTGATTCCGTCCGAGTATGACCGTCCCAAGATCCGCGACAGTCTCAGCACCATTGAGGAGGAACACCAAGAATACGACGTACCCAGGAGCAATGTCAGTGACATGGTCAAGGCCACTCCCGCGGTGAGCAACTACAAGGAGAGCAAGCAGGAGGAATACTACGCCAATCACAAGTATGCCGTGCCCAGGTTTAACACGAGCAGCAGCCAGAATGAAACGGAGGAGCCGGAGGAGAAGAGCGATAGCAAGCCTGTGAAGAGTGACAGTCTCCTGTCCCCGATGAGCTACAAGACTCCGGCGACAAAGTACATCGATCCACCACCAGCACCCGTCTCCGCTTCCCCGCCAGAGTCCCAACTCTACGCAGACTTCAGCGAGTTCGACCCTGCAGCTCCAGCCACACATCACGGCAACAGCAACGGACACGCGACCGTGGTAGTCGCCGACGACCGGAGCAGCTCCGGCTACAGGTCGTCCTCGTCGCCTTCCATCCAATCGGAGGAGCTGTACGTGAACGAGTCGTCCAACATTGCTTCCTTGGAGGACATCGACACCGTCGGCACTTCCTCCCCGGAGCAGGGAATCATGAGAGACATCGCCATTGAGACGACGTTGGAGCGCCGCGATGAGAACAGACGTCAGCGGGACAAGGAGGAGCGCCGCCGGAAGGAGAAGGAGCTGGCGAGGGAGGCCGCCAGGGAGAAGGAGCGGGAGCGCGCGGAGGAGATTGAGCGGGAGATTCGAAAGCGCCGCGAAGAGGGCAGTCGTCATCAGAGACCGTCCTCGTTCTTCCAGGAGAAGAGCAAGAGCGGCAAGGTCAAGGCAGCCATCAATACGCTGCAGTTTGAGGACGAGGACAAACCCGTTATCAAGAGTAGCGTCAACAAGAAGGTGGTCACCGTTCCTGCAAGCCCTCCCCCTCCTCCACCGCCGCCGCCACCAGCGCCTGAGGTCGAAGAAGAGCAACCAGCACCGCCCAAGATTGACAGCTCCACCCTGACCAAGAAGGAGAAGCAACAGCGCGACCGGTCTGTGGACGTCTACCATGAGACCGTGAGGCAGAGGGTGCCCAGGGCGGACAAGAATGCGCGCTCAGTCATGCCCAAGGATATGTTTGATCAAGCTCAACCGGTGAAGAAGGTCATGCTGTTTGGGGATGAGGAGGATTCGAAGACGAGGAAGAGCAGCTACCCCAGGAATGAGGAGGATAGCTCTTCTTCAAGAAAGAGCAGTTATGCCAGGAATGAGGATAGTTCTACCTCAAGGAAGGACAGCTATACCAGTAATGAAGAGGAGAGCACTACTTCAAGAAAGAGCAGTTATACCAGGAATGAGGATGCTGCCGCAAGGAAGAACAACTATAATAATGAGGATGATCATTCAAGGAACAACAGTTTTAGCACAAACGAAAATGATGTTCAGTTGAAGAAGAGCATGATCATTGAAGAGGTCAAGCCTGTGGAGAAAAAGATCACGAAGAAGAGTGTTGCTCCGAATCCGCCAAAACCTCCGAGTCCCGTCAGGACTCCATCACCAGAGATTGAAGAAAGGACAGAGAGCGAGGAAGAGGTAGTAGAGAAGTCAAATGAAGAGGAGGAAGAGGACCTGCCAAATGTGCGCCAACTCCGTTCTCGATTTGAAGAGAGCCGCGCAAGAGCTGCGGCCGCCGCAGAGGCACCCGCACCAATTGACGCGCAGAAGAAGGCCGCGGCAATCAACAAAATCCACCAACGCATCAAGCAGCAGCAACAGCTTCCCGGCCAGCAGCCGTTCCTCGTCATGGCCAGTTTGACCCGACGCAGCGCGGTCACAATCACGAAGAACTTGAACAATCTAAACGGCGGAGGACCCAAGAACAACATGATTGCTGAGCAGCCAAGACGGAAGGCGTCCTTGGCCTCCTCAACGGCGTCGTCCATTAAGGAGGCGGCGACGTTCCAAGCCCCGGTGAAGAAACACTCAGCGCCACAGCCGCCAAAGCAGGCTGCTGTTAAGGAAAGCGAGGCCGTTCACTGGGACCCGGCAAAGTTTGTGTCCAAAATGTACCGCATGCAGAGGCTGTCCCAAGACGAGGCTGAGCGTAACACAGCCGGTGCAGCCCACATCAGGGGCTATCTGGAGCGACTCCCGCCCGGCAAGAAGAAGGCCACGCTGTGGAACTCCTGGAAGAGGCAGTTCTTTGTGGCAGAGCGCGGTTTTCTGACAAGCTACGCCAATGAGACGTGCTCCGCTCCCTTGGAGAGAGTCGAGCTCTTCGGAGGCAATGTGGAATTCATGGACTCCAAGATGCTGGGCGTGCAGGACCGCCGTGGACACTACATCGTGCTCAAATGCCCCTCAGAGGAGCAGACGCTGCTCTGGGAGCTCAGTCTTCGCGCGCACATCAGCCAGGACTTTTCTCGCACATTTGTGACCCCGTCGCCGCTGGACGCGCAGCGAGCTTCGCCGTCCGTCTTCACACGCGTGCTCGTCATTGACGTCGGCGGTGCGTCCGTGCGTGCGGGCGTGGCCACCACCTTCCCCACGCTGCCGCAGCTGTTCTTCCCGTCCGTGATGGCCACCGAGCATCTGAATGACTCAGCCGTGTACTTTGGATTGGACGCGTTTGCCCCGGAGGTCCGCTCCCGATGCAAACTGTCGCACCCACTTGCCCCATCCCACCGAGTGGACAGCTGCACATTGGACCAAACTGCCCTGCAGGGCATTCTGGAGAAAATATTCAAGGATCTGAACCTGGAACCGACCGAGTACGACATCCAGCTGTCAGTTCCGCGCGCTGTCAACGACTCCACCAAGCACGCTGTTGCATCCATGTTGTTTGACGAATTCGGTGTTCCTGCCGTGAATATGGCGCACCAGACGCTCTTCGCCTTCTACTCGTACCGCGCCAAGAGCGGCGTCATGGTGGACCTCGGCGAGAGGATGGACGTGGTGCCCATTGTGGACGGGTACCGTGTCGCGGCTGGAGTCAGCACATCGCCAGTCGGCGGCAAGGAGCTCCGATCCAAGCTCCAGCACTATCTCCTTGGACGGAACTACTCGCTCACCTCGTTCCTCGACAGCTTCGTCACTCGATATGCCGTCGAAGGACTCTCCTACATCTCGAGGAACTTTGACCGCGAGCTCGACCACTTCAGGGAGGATCCCGACAGCATCAACGCTCAGCTGGAGATCGCCCACCCTGACTGCATGAACGCGCCAGCACGTCGACTTGAGCTCGGTAGTGAGCGGTTCGAGTCCACCGAGGGTCTGTTCAAACCGGAGCTGTGGGGATTGGACCAGGCCGGAGTGCATGTTCTCGTCCACAAGGCGTTTAAAGAATGCTCCATGGATGTCCGCAAGGAGCTGACCCAGTCCGTGTTCCTGTCCGGTGGGCTGACCATGCTGCCCGGGTTCAGGGAGCGGTTGGAGGCCGAGTTGGAACGGTTGACGTCGCCTGCACTGAGGCCGAAGGTGCATGCCAGCCCGTACCGATATCACGCAGCCTATCTGGGTGCGTGTGTTCACGCTACAATGGAGGACGGCTTTGAGCGCACGAGAGTGACCAGGGAGGAGTGGGTAGCCGCCGGGTGCAGGATGGACAAGTATTGGAACATGTAGTATTGATATTTTTCACAGAAATATGCGTGAATCAGATATGATGAGAAGACAAGTCAAGTTATTAAAAGAAGAAAGGTGCAATAAATATGAAATTATTGGGATGGTTTTCTTGGGAAAATAAGTGTGTTTAACAGTGTACATAACATTTTAACCTTCAATATAGTATATTATACCACATAATTACAGCTACTACTTTTTATTATAAGATATATTGTAGAAAAGATGATGATGCTACTTTTACCACTATAAATAGCAAATAAAATTACATACTGAGAAAAACTAACCTCTGCCAAGATGCTGTGCCCTTGATTTGTGGGAAGAGAATTGAAACCAAACTGCACATTAATTTCGCTTCTGAACCGGTATTTTAGACAATATATTCTCTGTGAGAAAACGTATTATAAATTTATGGCATAAATCTAGATTCCTTTTTCTTCCCAGGCAGCAAACAGAAGGGAGATGTTAAGAAACGGTCGAGGTGCCACCAAATGCTGTTATCATTACGACTGTATGCTTTTGTGTTTGGTGGTGTGTTGTGAGCTGGTGAGCTGGACAAACATTGTGGCGGCGGCCAGACGGGCGGTGGTGTCGTGGAGCTCAAGGTCGTGCGCCCACTCTACATTGCCCCATCGTTCAGTCTAAAAGGAAACTCAGTTTCAAATGCCTTGCCCTGAATCTCTCATATAATATAAATAGAAACATTGTTCCTGTACATGGAATATTTTTAAAAAGCGTTTATGAGTCTAACCTGCACATCCAACTCGAGCCTACTCAACGCCACCGCCTGATCCACCGTCAACCTCCTCTCCACGACGGCGTTCATGAGGATGATGCTCTTGACGGTGTCCACGCCGAACGTGAAGCCCTGAACGGCCTCGAAGCTGTGGCTCAGGAGGAACTTGCGCACAACGTCCTTGGCGTCGGAGGAGAACTCGGGGGAGGAGCTGAGGGAGGCGGAGGGGCGGACGGTGATGCCGTGGCGCTGGGTGAACCAGTCGATGAGGGGTTGCCACTCCGACCGTTGGCGGGCAAGAAGATCTTCATGGTTCTGTAACAATTTTCATTTAATAACTGTCGATTGGTATCGTAGTTCACTTACGTCTCCAAAGAATATGATTGTATCGGTGTCGAGGAAAGCGAGAATGCTTTCGACGAGCGCCTCTTTCGTGGTGTTGGTCGGGTTGTCCAGGCAAACGTTGCAAAGACCTGACATGGGATTACAAAATTTGTACTGTACATCAACTGCAGCGTTTAAGAGTTTTTCTAAATCCAATCAAGACAATTAATGACTAGATGCATTGCATTTGATCTGCTTGGCAATTAAATGACTTTTGTAGATGCATATTACTTATAAACTGTAACTTTTTTTCCGTCCTTTTGATCATCCCTCACCATTGAGATGCATCTGACTGAGCATGATGTGCTCCTTCTGCGCGCTCCACTCGAGCGCCACCGCCCTCGCCAGCGTCTCGTTCTTGGTCTTGAACACCTCGCCCAGCGGAGTCTTGAGCTTGCGGTGGTCCAGAGTCAGCTCGAAGTTGCCCTCGCCGTTGTGGACAACGTCAACGTTCTTGTAGAACCGCTTGCGGGCTGCAAAAGTAATGTATGTATATAGGCAAGACTGCTAACCTGTTTGGACCTAATTTAATAGAGACGCTACGTGCTTTTACTTGAGTGATTAAATCATTGAGTATCACGATCTAGATCTACGTACATTCAAGCCTAATTATACTAATATTATAGTATATCAATGGATTAAACCCAATACTCCCAAGCGAGTAATTTAACTTGATATGAAGACACTTAGAAATAGATGAGAAGCCTTTACCGGGCCTATAGATATGATGGTATCTCTGCACAAGTATCGGTGATCTTTTCTTCTTCTTCTTCTTTCTTCCTTCCTAGTTGCTTACCCCTGATGCTCATGTGTCTCTGCTGCATCGAGTGCGTGGGCGTCGCCGATGCCGCCGCCGCCGCCGCCGCCGCCGCGGATCTGTGGATTGCCTTTGTAGCCGTCGACACGGTGGACTCAGAGAGCCTGGAGAAGGGGATCAAGAGGCGAGGGCTAAACATCACGGAGCTGGGAAAGGGCAGTCGAACTTAACGGAACTTTAAAATCACTATTTTATACGCACTGTGTTAAGTGTGTTTATACGGAAGGCAATGTTTTGATTTGTCCGATTTGGCCACGCGCATGGTGCCAAAAAAGGCCAAAAAGGGCCAAAAGCGAGCGCCAGAGGAGAGCATGCAAAGGAGCAATGAGGCAATTAGACACTATTTTAGTAAGGGGGATAAAAAGTAACGCTAATATATGAAAATAGAAAAGCAATTAAATGTTCTGTTATAAATTACAAATACTTGATACCGAGCCGTAGAGGTATATAACTGAGTAAATTAAGTTACATTGTCATTTGCATAATTGTAAGATTTCAGGGATGCCAAAATGATTTTTACATGACATAGTTGCTAATGAAATAGCCAGATTTGATGTATTAAGCGCTAAAACGTATGTTTCTGACCATAGTATGCCGAAAACAAGTATCAAAATGCAGATGATGCAACGGTTGATGTCCTTAATAACCCTCCCACCTAATGTCGAGTCTCTCCTTGGCTCCCCAATGTTGCTCCCTTTCGCCCTCCCTTGGACTCTCTCTGGACGCCATGTTGAAATCGATCGCTCTCAGGGACGACAAAGCGAGAAACGGGGGCCAAATAGAGATTTCTATTGCAATAATTGTCTTAATTGGGACTGCAGCAAAGACCCAATATATGATGGGACTCGTGTATTCTACTTCAACTACTATTTTACTTCTTTTTCATTTCTTTCCTTCCTCTTGACTTTCGGTTCTTTCTTCTCTGGTGTTGTATTCTGGCCCGCTGTCTTGCTCCTCGGTTCTTCTTCCCTTGACTTGGCAGCTCGTCGATCTGTGTGCAGTCTGTGGACTGCGGAGTATACTGTGGAGTGAGTCGAGAGTCAAGCTGGGTCGAGCTCAGTAGCTCAGCACTCAGTACTTAGCACTTAGCAGGCAGCAACAGACGAGCAAGAGCCAAGAGCCAAGAGGAGTTGGAGAGAGCTAGAGCTCAGAGCTGCTGAGCCCCAGTAAAAGGAAAAGTCAGCAGCAGCAGCAACGAATTGAACGAACAAGAAAAAAGAGGCGACGTTTGCAACGAAGCAAAGCTAAAATTAACTGTCTGGGTGGATCTTCGTTAATTGAGTCATTAGTGAAAATCCAGTTGCGTGCATTCGGTGCTTCCCCGTTCCCATTCGACAGCCATGGGTCGCAAGAAGAAGAAGCAGTCCAAGCCGTGGTGCTGGTAAGAGAAGAAGGAAGGAAACCAATGGGAGTGAACAGCCCTCCCATAATGGAAGTTCCCCTTTTTCAGGTACTGCAACCGCGAGTTCGACGACGAGAAGATCCTGATCCAGCACCAGAAGGCGAAACACTTCAAGTGCCACCTCTGCCACAAGAAGCTCTACACGGGACCGGGGCTGTCCATTCACTGCATGCAGGTCGGTTGGAAAGGCTCAAACCAGCTCTGGAGAGGAGAGCCCCCGAAACGTTTCTTCTTGTTCATCTCTCTCTCTCTCTCTCTCTCTCTCTTCAGGTTCACAAGGACACGATCGACCGCGTTCCCAACTCGCTGCCCAACCGGGGCAACATCGAGATCGAGATCTACGGAATGGAGGGAATCCCGCCAGAGGACATCAGGGACCACGAGAGAAACAAGGGGACCACGGGAGGTGAGCAACCAAGACACGTTGCATGCACTATAGACACATGTTCTAATACCTTGCTCTCTATCCAGGCATTGGCGACGACGACGACGGCCCCGACGCCAAGCGCGCAAAGTCCGACTCCCCCGCAGACGCCCTGGCGCCCACGCCGCCCACAGTGATGGGACCCGCGGGGCCACCGCAGCAGGGAGGAGG
>LR139548.1:0-32751 GCA_900659605.1 Tisbe holothuriae | reverse complement strand
AGTGGGGAATGGGGACAACAACTACAACAACAAAGAAGATGATGGAATACCAAAATGTTGTGTACGTGTCCTTCCGCAGTATGAATGGTTATGGAATGAAACTACTGTGCAATGTATTCGAACATAATCCATTGTGTCTGGAGATCCTCATAACATTTTAGGGATCAATGAAGACGGCATATTTGCACGTTTTTTACCATACACTGATTCTTCTATGCGTAAAATGAGGGAGAATATGACACCATGAAATGGAGATCCTCTTTAAGGCGCCAAAACTGCATTCATTTAAAATGCATATTCCGGGTACGAAATGAAATGAACTTTACAAGGAAATGAAAATATAAAAACGGTTAATCTTTTCTACACAAATTGTGGCAGAAAGTGCTTTTTCCGTCTCTCCATATTTCCCTTTATCATGCAACAAAAACGCCAATGTTTTTCCGTTTCTGTCCTTTTTTATATTGTAAAAAAGACTTTTTTCGAAACAGAAGGCACTTCTTCTCCTCTGTTTTGACTTTCAAGAAAACTTTTTAAACGTCTCTCTTCTCTGAAGAAAGAAGTAAAAAGATAGCAGCAAAGGGCGTGGGGGAGAGAAAGAAAGAAAGAAAGAACCACGCAAAATCTTCACAGTGTCTTCTCAAAAAAGTAAAGACCTCTGCATTATGGCTTCTGAGATTTCCCAACCACTTTTGCATTGGCAAAAAAGGGGAAAAGTCTGTGACACATACTATCAAAAGATTCCCATTCTTTCTCACACAAAAACGCTTAATATCACTAGTACGAAAGTGAATCTTCATATCTAAAGCCCCCTTTCCTTACACATTGTACTACTGCAACATTCCCGATATACGAGTAGGTGGAGACGAAAAAAGGCCCCTCAAGAACATTCGATATGTATCGACACAGACTCTACGTCTGGACTACTGATGTGCGCATTGAACGTGATAAGTCCATGGGTTTGTTTACAATTCCATTGACGTCTTAAAGAGTTCTATGAATAGGTGTGCAGTACAGACGTACGTACTATATGATTATCAAGAGGTAATGTTTTCTGGATTTTATGTTATGCTTTCTTACCCAGGACATTTAGCGTTATAAGCTCTATGGTCTTATTCGGTGTGGTGACCTGACACTCGTAGACGCCCTCATCGTCTGTGGTCGTGTCCTGGATCCGCAGCGCCCACCGATCCGACCCCGGGATGTGGATGGATTTGATCCGGGGGTCCTTTGTGTTTGTGATCTCGTTCATCGTGAGCACGTTGAAGTCGGAGAGGCGCATCCAGGAGACCTAATTTATAATTTTTATAATACAAGTTAATAATCGAAGCCCACATTATAGTAATATGTGACAAGATATTGCTGTAAAGGTAGTTTAATTAATACGAATAAATCAAAATTATTCCTACCGATGCTGTTCCCAGATCCCTGACGACACACGCCAACATGGCCGTCCTGCCCTTGATCACGGTCACGTTCGTCGGCGTCGACTCATCAATGGACGGCTTCTGCGTCGTCGTCGACGCCCACGGGTCGCGGTACTGCGGCGGCCACGTCGCCGCGCCGTGCTTCAGAAAGTCCGGAATATCGCTCTCAAACGGCCGCGATCCTGAAATTAACCGAGATTTATCATTGATTTAAGAGCAAGGTCAAGAGAGTGTTTTTCTTCTTCTTAGTTCATTGGATGAAGGAGGAGGAGAAAATCTTTTAAAAACTTTCTTGGCAGCGGTGTGCTGATCCAGCAGCAAAAAAGTAATGGGGAGAAAATTAGGTGGAGGAGGAGGCGAACGTTGTTCGGAAAATAAAGGCTGCCTTTGCCGGAAATAGGGCCAACTTTTCGCTATATAACATCAAGCACACACAATGTTTAATACGCTTAAAAGTGGCATTATTATCATGAAAGGCTATTGAATACACTTTCAGGAAAGTTGCAGCAAAGTTTTTTCGTCCATGTAATAGAACAGCCAATCATAAAAAGTTCTTAAAACATATTGTGCACAAACATATTTAGAATATTGTCCAGAAACTAAGTCTGATATTTGCATTCATTCATTTGGTGATTGCTGAGAGCTGGAGAGACCATTATTTTAAATTGAGTGGCCTTTTGTAAACATTTTATGTAGATCCGTCTGTTCCCCTTTTCTCCCGAATTCTTCTTCCACTCCCTAAAGCAATGCACAGTGGTATCAACGTACTGACCATAGCATCTATTTTATCTTTTAAAGAGAAGCACTTGAACATAGAAATTGAATAGCAAAAATCAGTCTCTAAGTTTTTTTTGGTTCAAATATATTTTTTTCTCATATAATACCACTGTACCAGTTCTCCATTTTATTTTCCACTGTAAAGGAATGGCCTGTACGTCTCAAAGACGAAAGAAAGCAGCAGCCGTCTTACCAACTTCGGACTAATTCCCTTCGGACCCTCCTTTCGCTTTTTCGTCTTCAAAACTCCACTTCCATCCAGTTCCCATGCAGTATTTTCCAATCTATATGCAATTTCCTTCTACATATCGAGAAAAGGAGAACAGCAGCAGTAGCAGAAAAAGAAAGACAGAATGGATATAAGAGGACACTTTCATTTTTATTGCAGTTAATTTAAAATGCATGCTTGGTGTACTAATCTGTCAATGAATATGGCATTAACCTTGAAAATGATTCTGAAAGTCATTGCTCTCCCTTCTATAATCCAGTTGATATCATAACATACATCTGACACCAAAAGTGCATCCTAGATTTATTATTTTCAGATCAGATTTTGACGGCCAAAAAAACAAAAGAGAAAAAGGTCAGAATATCTAATATGAAAAGTGCAACGATTTCCAGAAGCCTGTGGCGGATTTTGGACAATTTCAATATTGCTTTTCTTCAGTTGACACTGTAAATAACTGTACTTTAATGGGACTTTGAAAGTACACGCTGTCTGTAGGATCATCAAACGATCTCTTAAATACTCTTCTAGCCGTCTGAACCGATTATTGAGAAGCAAGTTAGCAAAGCCGTCTTATTTCCGAGAACGGAGAACAATCTCCTCGGCTCCATTTCTTTGCAAAAAAGAGGGGCTTGGACAGAGGAGGAAAATACAGAGTTAAGGCACAAAATGAACTGCTCCTCTCTCCCAGTGCAAAGAGTAAGATGGAAAAGTTTTCGACTTTGATCGTGGAGGAGCTGGTGGCTGAGCAAGCAAGAAAGACCTTCTTTCTCTCTCATTTTGTTGAACCATTCTTCACCTTCACTTCATTCCCAAGTGACCGAACACACCAAAGGAGAGGGAGAGAAAGAAAGAAAGGGTTTTCTTCTCCGCACACCGGACACAAGTTTCAAAATGAGAGCCGACATACCGGGTACAGGGTGACAATTATGATTGTAACAAAATGACTTCTCCATGACTGTTTCTTTCAATTTTATAATTTGTAATAAAAGATGGCCATCACAGGCTGATGACAGTCAAGTCTTATTTTCTATTTAACATTAGAACATATAATGGACTTCTGTTCATGAGACTTATACAACTTAAAACAGTGCTCACACAAATTAAATTTTGAAAAAGTTTACAAGTTTGTTGGTGACACAATAACTGGGTACCCTGTACACACAAATTACTGCTGGAAAGGATATTTCAGACTCTTGGAAGCATAGCATAGACATGAATATATTTCACTACGATATAACATTTTATTAAATGTTCAACAACTCAATGAAGCGACGAATTTCACATTATAGCGTTATCCCTTGAAAACAATGTTCCATGCCATAGTAACTTCCATGGATGCTCCACATGCTTCCGACGACCAACCAAGAATGAAGAAGGATTTCTTCTCCTGCCAGGACCATTGGTGCATGCGGGCAGCCCGTGCTAGTGTGAGTTTGCGCTCAAACCTTTGTTTGCTGTTGCAGTTTGATCGTTCTCGGGTGCATTTAATTTTTTGTACTCCTGCTAGTGCTGCAGTGGCTACATACAGAAGAGAACAAGGAAAAAAGAAATCCAGTAATTGAGCTGCTGGACTTTTCTTTTTCTTCTACTTGTTGGTGCACTTTTCATAGCGTGAAACATGGGCCATTTGGACATTGGAGGCCTTCTATGTAAAAGTTAAATGGGAATTATACTTCTTTTAGCACAGTTTTAATGACAAAGTATGAAGATAAATCATCGCAAAAGTATGTGTTAATTAAGGACATACGTATGAGCAATGATTGTTACTTTTTCCATGGGACTCGAATTCTTTGCTTCTTTGTACTGAGTAGTACACTGCAGAGGTCCCTTTTGAAACTCCTAAATTCTTACCTACAGACTTTAATTCTTGTTTGCTTCACCGAGCATGCCCAAACTTTCTAATTCTTCATTTACTTCTCACCACGAATGAAAAATCTTTGGGACCTTTTGCAGTACAAGGCCCTGCCTGCACTTTAGGGATGCCGATTCGGCAGTAAGCGCAAATATGGCAAACCATAAAGAGGCCATTATTAATTCCATAGATTTAACGCGATACTGAAGTGAAGTATGATATGGCAACCCTTTAAAGGGCTCAGGTTTAATTCTATCCCCGTGCCAACCTTGCATGTTTCCACTCATCGGCCCGCCCTTTATCTTAATTGCCTTGGAGAGCTCTTTTCCAAACCGGGGCCACAACACTTTATATTGAAAAAGCAACCTTAAAACGCAACAGCATATATTTCATGCAAAAAAACTAAATCCGTGCGGAAATCTGTACGGATATGATATTCAGAGAGAGAGAGAAGAAGTCCGGTTGAAATAAATGTCCTTCTTATCAGTTTTATGGAGTCTTTTACAGTCGTGATGGCCACATAAATTGTTGTGTGCGCGTGTGAGAGCAATCCAGTGGGGCGGAACTAGACAAAGATTGGTAAGGCAGCTCGTAAATGTCTTTTCTTCTCCATGCAAGGAATAAAGAAGAAAGAAAGAGAGCTCTTATCACGTTATCACTGGCCGATGAATTGCTTTGCTCTCTCATTTCCACGGCTGTCTCTCTCCTTTTTTCTATTTGCTGGCACTTGAGTGTGAAGTCGGATGGAGCTAATCGAGTGGGCAGAAGAGTGTGTACTTCTAGAACAAGAATTGCCTACAATATAACCCCTATAAAAGGTGTACATTAATATCAATTTATGAATTGGGGCAGCACGAAATGTAGGTGACTTTTATATGCAGTTCTGAAGGAGCCACCAGCAGATGGGTTTATGCAAATGGAAACATGGTTTTATGAATTGAAGATGAGATAGGCCCATAATTTAATTCTGAGGAATAGTACTTTAACGAGAATACACTACTAAGAAGTTAGCATGAATGATACAACCAACAGAGTGCATATTGATTAGCATCAATATTGCATTCAGTTTTCCTCATATGACATAACCCATCATTACCTTTCCATTGTTGAGAAGGCAGAATGAAATAAATTAATTTCCTTTTCCTCAAGACGAGTTAGACAGCCTGCTGTCATTACACAATAAACCGAACGCCCCAATGTGGAAAGACTCCGCAACCATTTGAAAGCCACTGACAAAGAGAAGGAAAAGCTTGACAGCTCAATGCAAAAGTGCATTTCGCAACCCCTGGCAACATCTTAATTTGGCAAAGGGATTGTCAAATTACTTTAAAAAATAAGTACATTTATATTTGGTCAAGTTTGTAATATTCACTACAACATAAATTTTTAATACAATCCTTACAATAAGTTACAAATTATGTAACTATTGACCGTGACACAATG
This sequence comes from Tisbe holothuriae, assembly GCA_900659605.1. Classification (NCBI taxonomy): domain Eukaryota; kingdom Metazoa; phylum Arthropoda; class Copepoda; order Harpacticoida; family Tisbidae; genus Tisbe; species Tisbe holothuriae. Next base: position 27,026 of record LR139548.1, on the reverse strand, counting down.
GTATATTTCAATTATTTGGTCAAGTCTGTAATATTTACCTATATATTTCATACAACAAGTTACATAAATATGTAATTATCAATGCCTGAATGACATCTTCCAATGAACCCTACCTGTCATTAATTGCATCAGTATGAGCACTGACAGGCTGCACTTCAAATCTCTGCTGCTGCTGCCCATCTTTGTTGCCAGACGATGATGATGATTGATAGAAATCTTGCCTGCAAAAGAACGATTGAAAAAAGTTTGGCGGCAGTTTTATCTCTGATGGATCATATGTGGGCTGCTAAGACTGCAGTGGTTTAATTTAAAGAAACTAGGGCTTAGTAACAGCTTCATACTGTATTCTAAATCTTACCCAGTTCCAATTAAATGTGCGTCCAATAAGCACCAAACGTATAACTTCTTGTCTCCTCTAAAATTGGGCTGATTTTCCTCCAACACACTTAGATCAAGAATTCAGAACGGTTTTTGTGTGTCCCATTCTTCTTCTTTCTCACTTTTTGGTTTCTCCACTGAGCAAAAACAGTCTGTCCTTCAGATTCGATTTATAAGACAAAAAGATTTATCTTTCCCGGTGGTTAAATAATGCGTTAAATGCATCTGTAGCAGCACTCACAAACATCAAAAGCAGCTCGCGCGGTCACTTACTCACTTGTAGACGTTTTAGGGACGCGAGAGTACTACACGTACACATCAAAGAAAGCAAGTCCATTGAATGCCTAATGTTTGGGTGCATGTAATGCCATCTGCATAATTAATACGACTTTTTCTCTCTTTAGAGCCACCTTCTGAATAACATCCGAGGATAGGTACACAACATTAACAATAAAAACACTGCCCAAGTGTTAATAGTTTATATTGTACTTGTAGCCATACTGCATAATTGGTACTATTATGTGTCACCAGCAGAGTTTTTTGTCTCCCTCGTCTGGGCAAATGAAGGAAGAAAACAATTTGTAGGACTGAAAAGGTGTCTTAACAAGGTGAGCTGCTTTCTCTCTCTCAGAGGGGAGTCTGCCACTACTCTGTTAGCTCTTCTCTCTCTGGCTTCTTCTTCACAACTACTACAACCAACGCTGTAACCTCTCATTTGAAAGACGGTTCTCTCTCTCTCTCTCTCTCTCTCTCTCTCTCTCAGACTGGCGAGAGTCTGAGGAGAAGAGAAACCAGGAAGGAAAACAGAAGGAAAATCTGGAGCATGGGGTTAAACGGGTAAAATGAGCAAGAGGCCTTAGAATCTCCCTCACTTTCAACGGCAACAACTTTTTCTTTGATTTGTAAAACCTCCACGCGAACGCAGTCGTACTACTACAAATGGAAGCAGGTCAGGAAAAGTTTTTTTGCTCCGACGTGAATATTTAATTCGTACCTCGTAAGCGTATTTTATACCTACACTGGATAGGGTTATAATACATTAATGTGCTCCACCTCTCAACTATGGGAGAAATATGATTGGATGTCATTATATCATTCTGGTTGAACTGTCTTTACCAGTTTAATTATGCGTGAAAAGACCTGATTAATAGTCTAGCCTGACCTTACATGTTAATTTGTGGGCAAAGTAAATGTTCTGCCCCAAGAGTATCTGCACATTATCGATGTTTCTTTCAATAACTGTCGATGAGTGTTAGTGATAAAAAGAGAGAATATAAAAGGAAGATTCAAAGCAGGAAATCCACAAAGGAAAATCTTATCTCGGTGGAGAGAGTTGAAAGCCCCATATTATTGTTATTACAATAAAATCCCTTATTTAAACCACTTACACTCCATCGCTCTACCTTCATTAAATACCATTAAAGTGTGCGTATATAATAATCTTGCGGTTGACAGCTTGATTTGCAAACGACAACCGGCAATTTTTCTTCTTCTTCTCATGTTCAGAGTATACACAAGTTGTAAAAGAGGGAGAAAAACATGAAAACTTTTACAAGTAATTGACGGGGGAAAGCAAAGTACTTTTCAAAGTTGGAGAGGCAAGCAGTGATTTTCTTCACTATTCCAACATGGGCATACTTTAAACATGGAGCCAGCAATTTTGTTGCATGAAACCATGCCGTGTTTTATTTACAAAAACACGGTGTTACGATCATCACGCTTGTTGTTGTTAAAATACTCCTGATTGCCATCGTTGTTGAAATTTTTCTCAAGCGACGATTTTGAGAAAGATTTCCTCCCCAAGGTCGTGTAACGTTTTGTTCTTTTCTTTTCGCCGACCAGTCTTTGATCATGAAAAGTGGCTTCAGACAGAATGAGACGCGTGCAGAGATGAAACGAAATGACTGCCAAGGGCAAAAAGACTAAAAGAGAGGGTCACTGCAAAGAAAGAAAGGAAGCCACAGCCGTTTCATTAGCTGACGTCTTGGAGATGAAGAATGGTGCAATTGGATGTACCGAGGACGGATCAAAGGTCTTAACATGCTACCGTTCAGAGAATGGGCGGATCCCAAGATCAAGGTTGTCGTGTCTTGTTCTCCTTTTTTGGCGCCCTTTTCATTTTCCATCCATCTCTGGGGAATGAAAGTTCTTGTCCACTTGAAAAAAAAGAATAGAAGGTGGACACACAACAGATGACATTAGCAGAGAGGGCCGAGTACAATGTTAGGGGGGCATGGCGTGACGTAGAGGACAGGGAAAGATGCTTCTTACATCGTACGTGCGTACAACTGAGACATTTTTCATTGCCATCAAAGGTGTGTATCGGTGACCACTTCGTTCATGTTGCTCAGCCTCCCTTGAGTAGTTGCTCTCTACTTTTCATTGGGGACTCGTAGTGAAGACATCTAATACCAAATATAGATACAATACAGGGTGTAATAAACTTTTTCAATCAACATCAGGAAATGCCTTTAATTTTAGTACTACACCTACTTAGCTGGTTACGCAATTGTAGTACGACAAAATGAAGGCCTCACTTCGACACAACTCGTTATCTTTAGCCGCTCACTCACATGTGACGGAAAGGTCAGATGAAGCCTTTTTTTCTTTTTAACAAGTTCTCCATTTCTCCGAGGGCCCATTCCAAAGACGTACACGAATTTACTCGGCTTTCTTTATCCGGAACTCGTTTCTTGTGTTCCCATGTGACGCTCTCCAGACTTGAAAGTGCTGTACAAATCAAATTTTGAAATTTCCCGCCAGAATTGGTACTATGAGGAGTAGCTTTGCCTCATTTAACCCGTCTGCCATTTCCAATTCCATTAAATGTCTGGTCTGTAGTATCCCTAGTACGATGTAAAAAGCTGTTGCTCCATTCTTATGAAACATGATACGATCTTTTTAACCGCATATAAACACCCTCCAAGACTTCTGAGAAGGGTTGTGAGACGTCTGAACAAAAGGTGAATAAAAAGTGCATAGAAGAGAAAATATTTCCTGCTAAAATATGTTGTCAGTCATGAGAGCAGCGAACGAACAGTCTGAAAAAGTTAGCAGACCGTGTTTGTACTCTGTCCGATAACTCCAATTACAAGCCAAAGGAAATCAAAGAAAAGCTCTTAAAGAAGCCCGGAAAAAGCGACTTAGTATTCCCGTGTCGTTCCAACAAAGGACATTGGTCAGGTGAATTACCCCCGGTTGCATTATTCTGTGAGAGTGCATGCTTCGTGTATTATATCATCATGACACAAAGCCCTGAAGGGTCGACAAACGTACTGAGCACACCCAAGGGATCTGTCCGTTGTCCCGGAGACACTAAAGACAAGAGTATTAAACGCTGCTGCTGCTGGGGTCATTTTCTGCACTACTAAAAGGGACACATATCTTCAAACAGCTGGGAGCTGGAATGAGAAGAAGAAGAAGGAAAAGGTCTTCTTCATGCCCACACATGGACCTTTTCTTTTTCTTTCTTTGCCCCCTTTTTGTCGCCCATGTCTGCTTCTAGTTCTCCCTGTGGTAGCAACGGCAGCTTTGCATACTAATGCCCCTGCTGCTCTCTTCAGAACAAAGAACGAGAACCACAAAAAGACGGAAATTGTCATGGACACATATGGCAAAAGAGGGAAAGTTCCAAGTCTCATCAAAACAGCCGCTTCTCTCTCGTTCTAGAACATAATATATTGCGTGCTGAAAAGTGAGCAAGTTAAAGAAGAAACTTCTTTTGTTTCTCTTTATATAAATATCAATCACTCCACTCTTGCCAGCGTTCGCATATAAAATGTGCGCTAAAAACTTTCCAAATGTATACACGCGCGCATGAGATGGGAATAAGAAGAGCAAAGTTTGCTTCTTTGTTTGTTATGTGCTGCTACCTTTACTTCTCCTTATTCTTCTGTGGCGGTTCTACTTCATGGATTGGTCCCGACTTGGAGGAAGAAGAAGAGTTGAGGAAAGAAGAAGTATGGCCGGTCCAAATGGATTCGGCAGTGAAGCAAATCAAGAGCGATGCAGTGGAACAAAACCTAAGAAGGCCAGGCATTCGGATACAAAAGGGAGAGAGGTACAATAAATTTAATATCATAACGTACAAGTTGGATCTAAGATAGGAGTAAGTGTTACTCACCGGTCAACATGTCTTGCAACTTCATCCATATTTCTAACTAGGTTTCTCTTAGAGGTGTAACTCGGAATTCCGGAATTCCGGAAATCCGGAAATGAGATCTCCAAACCATTTCCGGAAATGAAGTTCTCATTTCCGGAATTCCGTACTGCATAAGATTTTTACTACATAAATTGATAATCTTATCTTAGTTAAAATGGGGTTATTTTAAGAAAATTAGACAATTGTATTTTTGGAATGTTTTGACAAAATAATGATTGCCCTTGTTCTGCATAAACACATCAGGGAAAAACCATTATGTCTTACATTTAATCACATACATCTTAAACAAATCACTCTAAGTTGATTGCTCAAACTGACTTTAGGTCTTACTCTAAACAAGTAATACCTTCTTGCTCCAAACTGAATACTATGCTTTTAATTTGATCCATTTTACTACAGCCTACTGCTACCAGTAGCCAGATATTGATTGTCAATGAATGATGCTGGCAATTAAATATAAGAAACTCACATTAAAAAAAACAACCATTTAACAATATAGCGGATATACTGGCTTTTTTTTTAAAAAAATACCACAGTCAATACATTGAAAGGCCTGTTCATTAGATACAGTATTGCCGCCAAGCCTTTAACCACCACATTTGCTAACTCATTTTCTTCAAAATTTAGCTACTTTGCATCTGATAATGATGTATTTATGAAGTAAATATCTATGTACTGCGGAATTCCGGAATTTCCGGAAATGATGCCCCTCATTTCCGTTTCCGAAAATTTTCATTTCCGGAAATGAATTGACACCTCTAGTTTCTCTCAATGGGAATCTTAAACGTATTTTATGCTTTACTATAAGGCCTTTTTGCCTTCGTTAAAAACTTGCCAAGAAACACACCCAAAATTGAGCAAACAAAAAAGAAAAGGCCAGACGTGTTTCTTCTTCCTGCCATTCTCCAAAGAAAGTCACTCACGTCCTTTTTCTTTGCCGTAGCAATTAACGGCTGTTGTCGTTCTCTAGCCAATAATTCTTACTCCTGACCGCACAATTGAAAGCAAGGGGATTTCTTCCGAAGCTTTTTATGGCCTTTTTATACGCATCTGCTGCTCTCATGATGAAGAAGCTCTTCTTTAGCCGCATCCACTATCCGAACCGCTTATGGTCGATGCCAAATGGCAGTCTGGCGGTCAGAAGATGCCACAGCGCGACCTTATTCGACTACTCAGCATGCCATGATAGCAACAATACTCAATGCGGAACTCAGGACTGGATCAGAATAGCAGGTTATTTTTTGCAACGTATCATCATTGTACAACCTTGACAAGTTATCTTTCCAGGTCGTTCCTGTCCGAACACGATTCTCTGCCGTTTCACAATCCACTGCACTGGTGTTGAATGCTTCTGCTGCAGAACCATGATCTGCAATGGGCGACTCAGCCAGACGACGCCACGTCTGCATATCAAGTTTGAACACGTTCTCAACCGGCGGAGGGAGGGGCAGCTCGTGCCACGGCTGAGAGCATCAGCCAGGGACTGCAGCAGCGCTGTGGGATTCGATGAGGCGTGTCCGAGAAACTGCACAGAGACAATGGCTGACCGGTTTGAAACGGCATTGAATCGGACTCAGTCCAGAGCTAGACTTGCACATCATCAGCGGGAGATGCGTCAGCTGTACCAGCGGCTGGATTACACCGACCCGCTTGATCCGATGCACATGCCCGTCCGTGACCGGATTGACGCACTTCAAGGTCACCCAAGGTCACTTAATAGATGCGCTGACCGGCCAGAGTGTGTGCGACAGTGGATGGATTGTGATGGCGTGCGGTGTTCTTGCTGCTCTCAGATGTCGTGCTTTATTAAAGATGGTCAATTAGGGGTCAATGCACTGAAGTACTATGACCAGACGCTAGGGGAGGAAGAGAAAAGTCTGTGGAATCTGAGGCGGTTGTACCATGGGGACGATCAGGTATGATCACAACATATCCGCTCTGTGTAATATGATATTCAAAGTGTTTCTCCTTATGCAGTACGCACATTTGTAAGGATAGTACAAGAGTTTCCTTGCTGTTGCTAAGATGTGATTCTCATCATTTTTATCTCTTCTCTCTCAGAATATGAACTCTGCGAAAACCAAGGCGAAAACTGCTTCTGGCCTCCTTTCTTCAGAGCCTGAAGAAGAAGAAGAAGTTGTTGGCCGCCATGACTGGAGTGAGGACAAGTCACCGCCTCAGGGCTATGATGAGTTCTCCTTCTTCTTTAACCGAGAACAAAGCTGGCTGCGGAACAGTAGTGGGGCAGAGGCCACAAAAAGTTTCCATATTGTGCTGCTGCCGCTACTAGTACTACTACGTTTACTACGAAGGCTTGACTAGAGGCGAGGAAAAGTCCGCAAGGAAAGAAAAGAGTTTCTTTCCAAACTGCCCGCTGTTGCCATTGAAGGAAAAAGCCTTGGGGACCATTCATTTTTTGGCGATCTGGCGGGAAAAGGGAGGAAATGTTATTAATTATATGCAGGACCTTCTTTTCCTTAAGATTGAGTTAGAGGTTTCTCCTTGGATGATGGTAAAAGTGTCAAAAGGAAGTCTCAATAACGAATAAATAAGGAAGTTTTAATATCATGAATACTACACCGCGTATGAATTACTTTTGAGATGTGCAGCATTTGCAGCGCAAAGTTCTTCTTCTTCCTTTCATATGCACAAAATCTGACTCGTTTCTACTTCATGCAGTTATTTAATGCATGCATACGTACGTACACATACTGCCGCATTAAGAAAAAGTTTTCAAGTCTTCTTAGGATCTAACAAATGACAATGAATATACAGAGACTTTCATCTGATACTGCCAAGTGTTTGAAATTATTTCACTGCAAGGAATAATGAAGGACGTCATTATATGTATTAGCGAGGCGCGCAAATGCGGATCTAGCTAGCCGTACACATTTAAACTTATGATTTTTATCTTCAAATATATGATTCCTGATTAAGGATCTGCTGTTATCCGCCCTCGCTTATCATGATGTCATAATAATCACAATTCATGTTCACATCAGGGCTAGGAATGTGTCACAATTAGTGATAATAATAATTAAGCAGCTGAGTTACTTTGTCAGAATATGAGGCTTCTGGTCGTGGTCAGCCTTCTTCTGCCTGGCATGTGCCTCAGCTGGGAGGTGTGCAACACGACAGACTCTGACAACAGCGCTTGCCTGCTGCCTGTCTGTCCGGACTGCAACCTGGTGGACTGCATCCCAGAGCTGAGGGAGGCGAATTGCCCCGAGGGGACCTTATGGGAGGATAACATTACCAACGGGGGATGCTGCCCAGGATGCGTTAAATATCCCGAGATCTATGGTAGTACATTAATATTGTATTAATTAAACACATATAAAGCTCTTTTGTTACAGAGGGTCCTTGCGCAACTGACAAAGTTGAGGATGGTCGCGTTTTTAAAACCGTGCCATGTGTTGAGCCCAAACGCTATGTTTCAGACGAAATCATGTACGAGATCAGCGGCAGCTGGCTCGTCCCCGTCGTCTACGTCGCCGAGTGCCAACAAGGCCATGTGTGCAATCCCAATGACAACATCTGCGAATATGTTATCATCCCCGAGGACGAGCCGGAGGAACAGAAAAAATCATGCAACTTCCAGAATTTTTACCTGGATCCGCCTGGGGATCCCTGGGTCGACTGTAAGAACACGACCAAGAACGATTGGATCAGGAGGTGCAGGGTGGATAACACCTACGCTCTCATCCAGTCCAAGACGAACCCCAAGAACCCTCAGAACAGTCTGTGGTGCTCGGACCCATCTGGGGAGAGGATCTTCGGGGAGGCCGAGGCTAAGGATGAGGATATCACGTGCAAGTGCAGCAGGAAGATGTGGGAGCTCAAGTACAACTATGGGTCGAAAGGAGGAAAAGTGTTTACGTGAGTGCCTGCCTTACTACATACTAAATATATTTTTCTACATACTAAGGAATACAAACTCTACTACATACATACTAATATTAGGAAGAACACTATAACTAATAGTAAAACACTCACAGGCACAGGGAAGACGTCACCATGCACTGCGACTCCAAAGGTAATTACGAGGAGCTTCAGTGCGATGGTGGCCGTTGTTGGTGCGTCGCGCCAAAGACAGGCACTGCCATGACCAGGCCCATTCTGGAGCATCTAGCGTACCTTCTGCCATGCTACGTCGAGGAGAACTTTGGCAATCAGTACCAGCGCAAATGCGAGAGCAGGGAGTATGCCAGGGGACGGAGTAAGGAGATTATGGAGCGGCATGGGGTGTCCTGGCTGGGGGCCTTGGACATGATCTGCGGCTATGATGGGAGCTATGGAAAGGTTAAATGCAGTAGGGATGACAGTAAGTGATATATGATCCTTAAACCTCTTCTAGTAATGTATCTATTATTATATACGATTTCAGATCAGTGTCGATGCGTTGACGAGTACGGACAGCAGATTCAAAACTACTTCATTTCAATGGCGGCTGCCAATGCTGGCGCTGATCCCATGGATTGTCAGTGCGCTCGGGATGCCAACAACGAAAAGACCGCGCTGACGTGCAGCACGGGCACCGGCAACTATGAGAACGTGCAGACCTTCTTTGATAACGAGTTCTGTGTTGACACTGATGGCTATCAGTATACGGCGTCATACCCGCCAGCGAGGGGGGACCAGAAACCGTGCGCTATTAACAACTGTCCAGGGAGGATGGACATCCTTTGCAGTAATGACCCCTTTCTACCTCCCGAAGACGTAGTTTGTGATCATGCTTGTGAAATTACTGGATGTTAAGGCTCAAGAAAGAAGAAATATAGTGTCTCCTTCATTTTTGCTCAAATATACATTACAAGAAAGGTTCAAGAATGTAAATTATCAGTCAATTTTAACAGACTATAGACCCATATGGCCATGTTCCAATTTTGTAGGAAAGTTAAAAATTCAATTTTCTCTATTTTGCTCAAAGTAACAACAGTAAAATATACAGCTACTTCACTCCGTTCGAGCTCCATATTAGGACATGGCCAGCTCATGTGCCGCGGCATACCTCCCGGTGCAGTAGTGGAACAGCTGCCTCTCAATATCGACGAGCAGCCCAGAGGCGCCGATCCTGAACAGCTGGTTGTTCAGCCAATCATCGCCGAGCTCCTCCTTGATCAGGATAAGCCAAGTGCAGGCGTCCTTGCCAGTGCGGATGCCACCGGCGGGCTTGAACCCAACCACGAAACCGGTACGCTCGTAGTAGTCCCGGATGGCCCTGAAAGGGGGTCATTATGTACTTATCCCGTTTATCCGACTAATTAAGAGGTTAATGAACTCACCTGCACATGACGACACCCACGGTGAGTGTCGCGTTGACGCCCTCCTTGCCGGTGGACGTCTTGATGAAGTCAGATCCGGCCATCATGCAGACGAGAGACGCCTTATAGACGTTGTTCATGGAGCCGAGCTCGCCAATGGCCAGGATGGACTTCATGTGGACGCCTGAGTGAAAGAGAACATGATCACGTAATCGATTATAACCGGTTATGTCTCGTTATACCCTCTCCACAGGCCTCCTTCATAGCCTTGACCTCGTCATAGAGCTTGTCCCACTCCTGGTTGAGTGCCAGCTTCCTGTTGATGACGATGTCAATCTCCCTGGCACCCTCGGACACGGCGAAGCGGATCTCCTCCAGGCGGGTCGTCAGGCTGTACTGGCCGCTAGGGAAGCCAGTGGCAACGGCAGCAACCGGGATCTCGGGGTGCTTGAAGCGCTTGAGCGCGGTCACGGCCTCAGCAACCCTAGTGACAAATGCCACATTAGCTATAGTATTGTTGAACGTATAATTAATTATAGTACCTGTTGGGGTAGACGCAGATAGCTCCACAAGTCAGGTTCGCGTCCTCCATCCCCATGCACTTGAGCAAGTCCTCCCTGATGGGCTTGCTCGCCTTGAGACACAGCCTCGTCACGTTGGCCTCGGTGTCATCCCCGCTCAGCGTGGTGAGGTCAATGCAGGTTGCGGCCCTCAGCAGCCACGCCGCCTGCCAGGCCTTCTTGACGGTGCGCTTGGTGCCGAGGGTGGCTGCGCGGCGTTGGACGGCGGGCAGGTTGACGCGCGTGGCGGCGATCCACTCGTGGTCGAGGGCGGTGCCGGGGTTGTGCGGGGTGCAGGGCGCGGACGGCATCGTGAATGTGGTGTGCTGGGAAGGAGTCCAAGATGTCGTGTGATCGAGAGAACAAGTTTTGGATGAGGAGAAAACGGCTTTGAGGCACAGCAGGCTGTTCAGGCAAGTGTACTATGTGCGCTCTTTGAACACTTCTGTAAAACCGGTTTTGGAATCGAGTTCAATTGAGGAGTGTTGACTTTATATGGAAACAACTCACACTATCACAAACACGAGGCCTAAAATGTTTTAATAAACGAGTGTTTTACACAACTACAATAACGATGTTGAATAACTTAATTTTGTAATTTAAGGGAGCTGAGCTATACCTAAGCTGAGCCAGTAGAATCAAAATATTTTGACTTCCGAAAATGAGCCACTTGTTAACCCGCGGAATGTTTCTTTGATAATCACGCAACCTTCTTTTTTTCGCTAAATGAGAGCTTGATGAGCCGATATAAATAAGGATATTTAATACGTACGAGGAAAAACCCTAAATCTCGTTCAAGGTTATTGTATTTCCATCCAGTTATTCTAATTCTACGTAGTGTAACTTGAGGGAGGTCATAACTATTATTAAACCTAATTTTGTTCGAACATACCAGGATAATAATAACTTACCTACCTTGGAAAACCCACATACACATTGGAAATCTATTTTCTCAGGCTCAAGTAAGTTTCTAACAGTGCAAACACGCCAATGGGGGCAATTTGTGCTTAAAAAAAGAATATTGAATTTAAATGTACATATATTTGGATGGGGAAAACCATCCTAATATTAAGTCTACAATCTAAAGTACGGTATATAATAAAAGCTTCTACCTGATGAATAATTGCCATATTTGTCTCATGCTGATCACGGCGTTAATTTTTTTTGGCTATTTTTTTATAGGCAATAACCCTTATCGATATATTATATATTTATTTTACATAACAAATAAAGTGAAGTTTGGACAGTTGAATGGGCAAAAAACGTATAATTTCGAAGTAATAAGTTAAACAAAGTTAGATCATTTTTGTACCTGGGTTTACATGCCCAATCCTTAGATAAACATGGAGAGCTTTACCAAAGTCATCCATGGATAAGGTTACCTTTCTAATAAACGTGAGCACAATTGTTAACAACTTTGTTCGTATTTTATTTTATATTATTTATCATGGGCGCATTTCACCTTTAGAGGCCTGTAAATTTGTCAGCATATTATTGTTTTTTATCTTCAATGTAAGAAAAACTGCTATGTGAACAAACATATTCTTCTTATAATCCATCATATTAAAATATGTGCAACATTTTCCGACATTTGTAATTTTGTATACAGTAGAAGCATAGACGGTAGTAATAACAACGTTGTTATTACTACCGTCTATGAGTAGAAGCTATTTGGCTGGTGTATACGAGTATTGTCACATTTGATTCTTTAGCACAGGAACACTAAATTTATAATAATTAAAATGTTAATTTTAATGTATTTTTTACACAAGGCATGCCCGGATACTAATATACTTGCTCATCCTTGCTTGCTATACTCCTATCCCTTTTCCATTTAAATATTAAAATATTCCCTTCAAAGCTTTCTCCCAAACTTTCCCTCTTGCCCAACTTTGGCCGCTGGTCGGTGTCCACACAAGCATCAACACTCCCAACCAATGGGAGGCGTCCATTTACATCACGTGATGTCCACTGCCAACCAATCACAAGCCGTGATTGGGAAATGTGTCGACCGATCGATCCATCTTGAAATTAAATGTATCAAGTTCTGATCGTCAAATTATTAATCAAGCTTCATTCAAAGCCGGTCTCTGTTCAATGGCAGCGTAATTTAAATCTACATATAACTGGTACACACTACACACACTTGCAAGCTGTTTCCATACGATGCAAACAATAGGATTTGAAAGCGACGCGGATGGAGAGAGGTCGAGAGAGAGAGAGACGAAAAAACTCTTTAACTCGCTGGAGAGATGGAGGAGAACAAAGGATAAGAGTAGAAAGCTTTTGATGCGATTGTTGGGTATGAAAACGAGTATTGATCCGCATTTCGCACAAGACAGTAGTCAGTCCATGATGTCTGAAACTTTGTCTCGGTTTTGTGACGTTGATTCTGATCAGAATTGAATTTATAGGACATTCACCTCTGGAACTTTGGGTTAGTCCGGGACGCCGAGAATGGACATTTTTGTTACATTTCCAACCGGTGCCACAATTTGTTTTACCAACTGTATATAAAATATTACTTTAGATTTTAATGCAGTTCGAATGAATGTTAAGCCAATGCAAAGCATGATTTGAAAATGTATGGAAGATTGATGTTTAAACTCTCACTTTCATTGATTTTAATGTCTGCCAATTAGTTTCAACGAGCAAGCCTTTTTAGCTGGCGAAGAACCCCTTTTTCCACGCACGTAGTCGGTCTCATTTTTCTACTTTCGTTTTCTTCCCTCCTTCTCACCGTATTATGAAAAACTTTTTCGGGCAAAAAATGGCTTAAATATGCAAAAGTTTTGACTGTTTGCCGGGTTTAGAAAGAGGGTGCGAATGGAGTAACAAGTTGAGCACGAGTTGGACTGAATTAATTATGGATTTGACCATTTAAAGTAGCTTGTTTAGGGCTTGAATAAATTATCCTCCTATTCATATTCTGACAAAACTGTAGCTGGCATAACATTTTAGAGAGGCAGTTGTATCTGTCCAAACCACTGCTACCTTTTAGAACCCATACACCGGCAACTCTTCTTCTTCTTCCCTTATCTCTATATTATATATTTGAGGAAAGGACAACTTGAGTGCTTTAGATGCCAAAGAAAGACGTTGAATTTTGGGCGAGCTCTCTTGAGTAACACCGGCTAGCTTTCACTTCTTCCATCTAGCTGGTCGTCGACACAGCAGCAGTAGTCCCCGACTACTTTGGCTGCATCACTTGAAGAAGACGGACAAACAGTTGGGGCACGCACGCACGTGCACACAGGTTGGCCAATGCTGCGACCAGCTTAAGGGAGAAGGAAGGAGTAGTCGGATGAAATATTTCCCAAGGGGCAGTGCTGAAATGATGAGAAGGGGGAAGAAGGAAACGACAGAAAGTGAGTTTTCCGAGGAGGGGGAATATCCACCTTTCTAGAGAAGGAGAGAGGAAAAAAGCGACCCAATTTCCTCCACTTTGCAAAAAACGGTACAAGCAGAGTGCGGAATCAAATATTCATAATATCTGCTCTTCCGTCCTCGTCATTATGATCAGAATATAGAGTGGCAGTCCTGCCACTTACCAAGACGTGCTTCTGCTGTTGCTGACTCACCCTTTTCTTGCCAGAAGCTCTAAAAAGTTTCCTCTTCTGCTTCAGTTCACCCTTCAAAGGCGTCTCTCTCCTCAGCTCAATCCCTCACTCACGTACGTACATTGCAACCCGAAAGAAAGAAAATGGTCTTCGATCTTGCTGGAAACTTCCAACTTTCCTTCGGCCACCACTCTGGCTAGTGTGTGTGCGTCGTCCAGAAGGGGGAGGGAAAGCAGCAGCGGCTGAGTCCCCCTCAGGATCAAGGAATCAATAACCGATGCCAAAGGGAAGCTGAGTTTAGAAAGCAGCATGACGAGTAGTAGTAGTGGAGGGGGAATATGGCGAATGGAGGCTGCCTATTGGTTGCCACTGCTGAGTGGAAGAAGGTTGTCCAGTGGTGAAGAGGAGAGTTGGAATTAGGTTTGATGCTGAATTAAAAGGGGGATTTGGGGACCTGGTGGATGATAAGAACTTGAAGCGTGTTTGGGCTATTGTTGTAGGATTAGAATATTCGTTTGTTTGGTGGGAGAAATCTTCATTTTATTTGCAATTAAAGTTGGTGAACAGACCACAACGTGTACAGTGTGTCCGAGCAAAAACGAGACTGTTGCGCAATGTTCTGTAACTTTCATTTAATGTAATATACAAAAAATCCAAAGTCGGTTTCAAAAAGCTAGACTTATAGTGCACATTTCATATTAATGGCATTTTTGCCTAAACTAACATATAAAGGCTATGGGTCCAAAACTGAACAGAATGGTTGGAAGTGTTCCGCGCGGGAATCAACAATGCTGTTTTGTACTCTGAAATGTTCGATCAAGTTTTATTGCTAAATATGAACAAATTTAAACATTTTCACAGCTTAACAATATTATCTTTTCTTGCTCTTTCGAATGCATACAGTGGAAACACTGCAAGATAAACACCCAGTGTATAATAATCTCTTTCATAAAGTCGATCCTTTCATAAACGTTGCAGAGGGTTACAACGGAGGGTTGCAATGAGACTATTGGCTAAGTATGACCATCAAAAAGACTCAATATGTGACCATTTAAATAGCTTAACACATCTACAGTTCATGAGCTTTCCAATGCATATAGTGACTGTTTTGTAATACAATCCTAATTCATAACACAGCGGTTTGATATAAACCCACCTGTGACTATGCTCTGCACCCAATGATGCCAAAAATGGGCATTACATTGTTTTTGTAATGAATTATGACCATGACTGAACTTATTGCAAAAAATTACCCCGCGTATTTTAGCCATATATGCCAGCTGTTCTTTGCCAAAATTAGAATTTTTTTGAAACCACTGTGTTAGCTTAATAGTGGCATAAAATTGAGTTTAGGAGGCCCTATTATTGGCTAATTAATTACTTAATTACATAATTAAATTGATGATAATTACCTAAGTAACATTTTGAATGAACCAATCACCTATTGATTAATAGGTACAGCAATTTTTTCTGAGTTAGAAGTTAAAAAAATACATATCAGGCTTAATTTATATCTAGTGTCGAAAAATTCTCGTTTTTGCTCGGACACACTGTAGATATACCCTGCAGATGACATATATATTTAATGGTTTTGTAAATATTATCACAGAACAACTGGCCTGTATTCCTGCTTGCATGTATGTTACATTTACTGTAAATTACATCTGTATAATATTACCTTCTTGTGTTAAAACATATTCTTTCTATATGCAATATCCAAGCACTATTTAACAGATTCAGTTTTTCAGATGTTCTATTTACAGTATAATGCCAAAAATACTTGTTGTAACAGCTCTGTTATGAGAGTAACGTAGTGAATATATTAGTATTATTTTACAATTATTTTAAACAACTTATAAAATACCGCGGGGTTTTCAGTATTATTATATATTTCCCATTGGAACCATTGAGAAAGCGTTATAACTTCACATTTCTCAATTAACACCATCCACTAATATTTTAAAAGCACAATTACAACAAATTAACTTAGTGCTAACAAATATGAACACCTTCAACTTGCATTCTATTTCACTTGCACTCCAGACCACCGTCACATCACAACTGGAACCGAAACCCATATTCCAACATTGCAACAAAGCCCGTTTTTACATCACCCAACAAAGACCTTTTTTGCCCTCTAAACCCTTTTTTGCTCCCTGCGTGCTTTGCATATTCTAACCGATTAAATGCTATATTCGGACGTCAGAATAATGCAAATGGGCTTGACACGGATTCAGATCTGATGGGCAAAAAAGTGAACTGTGAAGGGGTTGAGAGCGGATTATTTGCTTTTTGTCCCGTCTCAAAGATCGGGTATCAGAATATTGTGACGGATATTTGATCGTATGAAATATTGGAGAGTATGGAAATATTGTGAGAGTTTGATGTTTTGTGCAAATGAGTTATAGCTTTACTTAGTGATGACGACTAATGTGAAGTTGTTTGCAACCTACAATTAAATAAACTGATCACGGCTTCTTTGCTCTGTCATCAATCAACTGGTAAATCCATAACGTTGTATATTTTTAATGATTAATGATTGCTTTATAAGTAGTTTTTTATGTAAAAAATGGTAATTTGGTCATTTGTTAATTAATATTTTCCTTGATTAAACAGTAGGATTGCATTCTGTGCCTCTCCCCACACGTAACAGCGTTCCAAATGATGATGAGTTTTCTTAAAATTATTTAGCAGTGTTTTAGTTGGCAGTTAGTTGACAGTTGCAACTGGCAAGACTATTAAAACTCGTACATAAATATTAATACTGTTTTTTTATTTATGTATACTAGATATTGTTACCCAAGCCATATACCTATGAGTGGGACTACTATTACTCTGAGGAAGTAGTAGTAAATCTCAATGCATTGCCTTAAACACAAATTATTACAATAAAATAAATTATCAGATTTATAACTTTTCAGTTCATTGTCTATTAAGTTTTGCAAATATCCGGCCTAGCTTGATTAATTAACCAGAGGCTGATTTTTTGTCTCCGTTTTTCATGCTAATCGCGCGGTTAATCGTGTTTGAAATCACGTTCACTCAGTAAAATTCGATTTCAAAACATAATTGGCACAAAAAGAAAGAGAAAAAATCGGGCTCAGTTTATGTACCATAATAAATCTCTGAATCGATTTCAAATATTAAACCGGAGCTATTGCTACTCAAGAAAAGGATTTTTACATAATGGATTGACCATTTCAGTATAAAATAATTACATTTACAGCTTGGTTATTTTGGTTTTGTAATTGCTTTTACTTTTATTAATTTATTTTGACATCATTTCATTAGTGTCTACTGCATGCAGTGCATCCTTTCGAAAAATTTAACCAGTAATAATTTCGGGCATTGGTCCCTACTCGGGTCAACAATTTTAGCGCAAGGAACTGTGCCCAGTTTTTCTTCTCTTCTGTTTTGTCTTGAAATCGAAAATTATTACATAAAAAAACGCGATTAACTGCGCGTTTAGCATGAAAAAAGGAGAACTAAAACTTATGTCTGCTTTTCAGCCTCACTTTAAAATGGAATTGGTTGGTTCTTAATACCTTGAATGAACGATTCAAATTTATACCTTTCGGTCACTATTATCATCATGCAGCATTAATTTGTCATGAATATTATACATAATTTTTGTTTGCGGAAAGTATTTAACATATATTAAATTTTGCACATTTTTAATGTTTTTAAATGTTCTCTGGTTCTCATAGTACAATCTTTTTTCCTTTTACTGCCGACCCTTATTCCTGTTTGATGCATCTTCCGCTAGATGGCGAAAGCTTCGCCGTTTGAATTATTTAAATTTTAGAAAGCCGGCTTTATGGTAAGCGCTCTTTTTGGTGTCAAATGCGGCGCATTAAGCTCAATGATATTTAAATATATTAATTGCTGGAATTATAATACTGAAAAAAATATCAGAAAACAAATGTAAATTATAAAATGATACTTGAACTTGAACAAAATAACATAAACCTAGCTACATGTAAAATATGATTTGTTAAACTCAGTTCGTTTACATCCTTTGTGGGAGTGCCAAATACAAATAAATATATAGTAAATCTCACTTACACAGTTTATCCCAGAACAATATATACCTCTAATACGAGTAACTGTCATCCTACCGGTTTTATTCCTAAAGCCACGATTGTAGTTCCACAAACGACCAAAAGGTGGCGCTGAAAGCAAAAACTGAGACATTACGAAGAATGAATAACAGTTTGTCAGTTACCCTACTATCCCTTATCTCATTAAGGCAAGCTACAAAGGCCGCACAGTACTTAAGTTAGTATGTCCTAAACATGTGCTAGTATTCAAATCACACTGCACATACTATTATGCACTCCTAAATTAACATCCATTCAGTTCACCGATCGATTGTCCCTATAAAGCGCGTTATAAAGTCAGTATATATGCAGTTTCTAAGTTGTCTAAGAAAATATCCTAACATGTACAATATACCAATTGCCCTTTCTTCTAAGTTTAAAATTCTTAACTTCAATTCAGCACACAAACTCTTCTTCTCTTCTCCGTCGATCGATTGCAATTCCAGGGGATTCGTCACGGCTCCGAAAACTGCAACCGATCTCGCATTTTGAAATTTTAATGAGGTCACCGTGAAACTGGACTCCTCGCGGAAGCCCCTCCGAGGCGAGTGTGGAGAATTCGGTTCAAATTCCAATTCTTTATTGCGGCCATTTCACCGTTTGATTTCCCGAAGGGCTTTTTTCCTATTTCCAACTCTGCTCTACTGATGTATATGATACTTTGTCAACCGGCCGAAACAAATGCACTTTCTTCCCAATTTCAAACTAGGTTGTTTGTTTTTGTAGGAGCGCCCTTGGGACCGATTGAAACCTGGACACCCCAAGAGCAGCCTTCGATACAATACAACAAAAACGATGTGATAAATACGTCGTAAAAATGATTTTATTTTTGTGTCTCTCGATCACTTTTTATATATGTGTAATGGAGCGATGCTTCGAAAAAAAACTTTGAACAAAACTCTTTTTACCCTTTTTCCTAGGGAGCAACCAACCCTATCTAACAGCCTTTCTCTTTCTTTTCTTTCTCTCTCCCTATCTCTCTTGCCGCCTGATCGGCTTACACCCCAACATTTTCACCCCAAATTCAACTAAATCTCCCACGTTTTTATAATAGGTCAAGTATGTGCTCGATGTGATATTTAATTCTTTTTTGTATCAATTAAATGGAGTCATGTGAGAGTTAAATGTGGCAGATGAGATAAAAAGCGGCGCTTCGGATATAATAATATTATCAAATGTGCTCGCATTGGATATTTCAGAAAACGGGTTATTTATTGGGTTCAGAGACGGACATTCTTGGACTGCTATGAGCGCGGGGCAATAATATGCAAATTATGTCGTTCTATCGTCGCTGTGTCCCCGGGGTTACAAACTGATTGAATATTTGCGTTTGATCCTGGAAACGGGAATTCCAAACGTTGTCACATTCTTGGGTTAATATTAGAAGCAACAACGACTCTATGTATGACCCAAAACCGTTGCTTGAGCACTTCAATGATAAGGCACAAATTTGGGGAACAAACTCTCTCACCCCTTGGTTGTGTTATTTCACCCCCTTCTCCTCTGCCATGCTATAACTCATTCATTGTCATCCACTGATGTCTAAAGTGATGCGTTTGATATCAATGGCGGCTCAAAAATCTGCCTCTGTCATTGACCTTAAATAAAATCATAAAATGAGATTTCTCCCATTTCATCGATGGCTTCTTATGTGGTGTTCAGCTAGGGTTGGGTTTCCAAAACGACTTTATATTTTTACTTTATAGATCATGTAGCAATCAGATTAAAGTCTCTGTCTGACATCAGTTAAATCATTTTTAGAAACCCCAGCTCTCGATTTCAAAAATTTCAACCTCCTCGTAGATATCTCAGCAGATGGCTGAATCTCCTTCATCTCCACCACCGAATTTTCGAATTACACATACGACGAGTACGTTAGATATAGAAGAAGAATAAATCCCGCCAGCTATCGACGCCTCCAAAATGTAATTCACTTTTTTGATTTCACTCGGCAGCGAAAAGGACAACAATAGACGGCGACGTGACTTGTATCGGTAATGGACCTTGGGTTAAAATCGGTTATTTTAACTTTAATGGAACAGTGTCCTCGCTCTATAATTTGTTTGTTGTTATTTATACCCCCATTTTAAGCTCCTTGGATGATGACAATGCATTTTAAGGATATATCCCGTTTTTTAGTTTACTGCATGACGTCGTTTTTACTATAAATATAATCATAATGTGACGAGTCATCTTCTCAGATTGGTGCTACAACTGGAAAATGAATTAAGGCTCAAAACTGAGAATGAAGGGGTTAAAAACGGCAGATGAAAAAAGCGAATTGACAACGCTCAAAATATGTGCATAATTATCGATACAATGTGTAATATGCGTATGCATTTATTACGACCCCATGAGTACATGAGGCATGTCCGCGCTCTGGCCGCTGCCTTGCTGCTGCGCGCGCATAAGTGCCTTAAGCGCCGCGACGCTGTTGTCCCCCATGGGCGCTTGGAGACCTATGAAGCCCATGCATTGAATGGGCTGACTGCGACATAGGTGGCTTAGTTTGAACTTGGGTGGCGGAGAGGAGACATGGAATAAAGAGGTAAGCTGTGATAAGAGATTATGTGACAGAGTTTAGGATGGTATAAAAACATTGACGTACATTGTTTGGTAGCATTATTACCTCATAAAATGGACACAAACATTTATTGCAACAAAATTCACAGTTTAGTGTGGCAACCAAAGTGTGAAGCAAGCATGCGAGCATATTCATCCAATTAAGGATTATTAGTACAGGCGAAGTGATGAATTTGTTATCTGACAGCCGGTTTATAGATAATAATAGATAACTTTACTTATACTACACCAAATATTGTTAAGTGGATTTGAGTACATCCTATCTACACTATATAGCTATAACCCTTTCCGCTCCTCCTAGCATTGTATACCATTAAAGAGATTAAACTATCTTCGCTACTTTTCCATTTTAACCAAAAGTCAATCTCTACTTAATTTTGTTTTGTACATATTTCTTAAACAAACAATTGCGTTATGTATAATCGTACTTTCCAAATCCAACACTTATCTCAACTTTTTCCTCATACCGTGTTATTGCCAAAGTTGTCAACAATTCTAACCCCCTTCCTTCGTATATAAATAACAGAGTTGTGTACTTCTTCTTCTTTTAGGTATCATCTCCAAATGGGGGTAGTCCTCCTTTTCTACTCTCAAATCCAGCTTGATCCTTATTCTCCTCCTCCGTTCAAAAAAGGAGTAAACAACATCATAACTCCCTCTCGACTACAAAACCTAAGAAGAAGAAGATCAAAAACGACTCTCAACATTGTGAATTTTGGAGTGAGCTCAGCAGCGGCTCCTGGATTGAAAATCCCCTCGGGTGAAAAATGACCGTTCAAACGAAGATGGGCAAAAAGGATTTCTTCTCTTTTGAATTCGATCCAAAAGAGAAAGCAAGCTGAGGAGAAGAAGAGAAATGATCCTTCAGAAAGCGATATGCTGCGAGTGGAAGAAAGGGGAACAGCAAAAATGAGGAAAAGGTAAGAGAGAAAGAGTAATTTGGGTTGAAAGTGAATTATGGCGTCCGTATCATCCTGAAACAGAACTTTGTCTGTTTAACGTCGTTGCCTCAACCAATTTAGAGTCCAGATCTTGTGCTGTATATATTCAAAACAACAACAAAGACAGTTCGCTTGGCTACACCATGAAGAGAGAGAGAGAGAGAGAGAGAGAGAGAGAGAGAAAGAGAGAGAAAGAGAGAAGGATTCGAACGTCTCTATTTCAGGTTCTATATTACACATCTTATACACAATGCACAGTGGTTTCATAATATTCATAAGCTTATTAGTAACTGTCTATCAAATACATGGATCAATGTAATAAGAATGAGTACCATAAAAAGATTTGTACCACAATGGTATAGCATGATGCAATTTTAACTTATTTTTCTCATATTAATCCACTGTGCATCCTGAGACACCCGAGGGGATTTAATGCCATCAGTCTAGTCTCGATTGAGACGGACGAGTTTTGATTCAGAGGAAAAGGAAAACTTTAAATTACACACTACGGGAAAAAATGGGAAGTTGGAGAGAATTTTCTTCTATGGCTAGCTGCCAATTGACAATTTTTACCGACAACAAAAAAGTGACGGTTTGTAAGAATTATTCCATGGACCAAACAAAGCTATTCAAATATATTAGTTATGTCTTAAGAACTATATAAAGAGGTAAACATTGATAGATCATACATTGAATTGCATTTAAAAGGTGTGAAGTCTAGTTTGTAATTTTCCCACCTTGGCAAAACACGTAAAAAACTTCTTTTTCTCTCTCAGTATCCAGCACTGTTTTCTCCTAGGGGGTCTGTTTAGCAAAAGTGCTATTTTTTCCAAACTCAAAATGGGGATGGAATAAAGAACGTTGGAATGTTTCCACAACGACGGTTTTATGCTAAAATGAGGTGAAGAAGAGCTCTGGGGATTAACATTAATTGTACAATTTATCAAGTAATTATTGCCAAATAATACTCTAAATCAGAAAGTATACTTTCTATAAAATACTTCTTTGTTTGTCATATTTCATTCAAGTTTGTCTGTTTACAGCTTATTTGAGTTTACAGCACTTGTCGGTCACCTTTTTTAAGACTCTTGCAAAAGGATAAAAAACGAAATAAAGCAAAAAATAACAACATTATCTGATCTTATTTTGTCCCTGGTCCTTGGGGCTTTAGATTTAAATCTCTTTGCACTTTGTATCCTAATAAATCTCACCTAAACAATTCACAAACAATGTCTGAACAAAAGAGTTGCTCGCATTAATTACATGTTTTTCCTAACACCCTGTCTTCGAGTTCGCATTTTCCCACCAAAGTGTTGTTTATTGTTTAACGATATTTCGGCTGCTCATGTGACTGGAGTTCCGTTTTGTGGGCTGGATGGCGTGGGAGGAAGGAAGAAAGAAAAGAAAGAAAAGGGTGAAATACCATGATGATGTGAGCTACTGGAACTCAGTGCAAGGTACATTTGAATATATTAGGCGAAGATTAGTAATATAATTTATGTAGCACAACACATTTCAAACCTTAAAGAATGGGTAAAAGTTAAGTATTAATGCTGTCCAATATCTACAGTAGTAGTATACTTCAATTGCTACCTTTCTCCTTTACCCTTTCTTCCTCCCTTTAAACTCTCTCTCTCTCTCTCTCTCTCTCTCTCTCTCTCCCACTCCCCTACACACCTGTGGTGGCGATTGAGTTGCTGCAAAACAACGATCACCACCGATCGATGCGTTATTATCGACTCCTTCGGGGGATTTAATACATTT
Source organism: Tisbe holothuriae (assembly GCA_900659605.1). Taxonomy (NCBI): domain Eukaryota; kingdom Metazoa; phylum Arthropoda; class Copepoda; order Harpacticoida; family Tisbidae; genus Tisbe; species Tisbe holothuriae. Next base: position 3,714 of record LR139548.1, on the reverse strand, counting down.
CTACCCGACGAAAACGCTCCACCCTGTATTAACAAAAGTAAGACTGTATGGCCTAATCGGGATTTGCGAAAAATGCACGTTGTTATGACGCTGCTCCGACTATACAATTTTCAACACTTCATGTCCAATAGCTGGCTAATTATTACACACAAAGGAAGTTGTGTTTTTCTCACATAATAACGTAACCCTTTCGCCGGTAGCTGCAGGAAAGAAGGGGTTTAATCATACCGCGGTTTTCCACTGTAATTGTGTAAAGAAAAAACGGCGGCGTGTGTCCGGTATTGCAATTCATTGTGTTTCAACCTTTTCTAATTAATATTCATGGAGTTATTTCGCATTACATAACAGTTGCATTTATTTTAATATACGCCCTTCACCTGCCTGTCATAAGAGTGCATTTATTACAATATTTTGAGCGTTTTCTGCATTGTACTCAGTTTTTATTTTATTATTTTCGTGTCATCATTAGATCAGAAACCATTCTTGACAATTTGTCACGCCCACGGAGTTTTAAAAGGCATTCATTAGTCTCACATGTGAAGATAAAGGGGTAAGAAATAAGGGGACTGAGATATAAACTGAGGCCCGGTTTCTAAACTATATGGGCTACTAAGGTCTGGATACTTAAAACATTATTGCTTGTCCTCTGAGTCCAGGGTGTCCTCATATAATTACCTAGTAACAATTGTAAATGCTGCAATAGTTTTTGTAGATTTTTTTTTAGAATCCTAGCCCTTCAATCTTCAATTTAATGTAATTATTGCTCAACAGCGTAACATTTAATTAAAGGGTTGGATCTCATGTTCGGCTTGGGAGAGAAAATTGTATATCTTGGTGAGAAGAAATTTGGCCTCGTCTTATAATCACCTTTATAATGATGACTCTCTTAAAGACACAATCTCGAAACGAGTTTCCTATTATTTTATGTTCCTACCCCAATAAAATTTGTCTGGCTCGTGAGAAATAAAACGGGGAGCTTTAATTAGTCTTTCATGTTAGATCTTGAGATCAAACAAGGGCTAATTATTGCTTTTACTTTTTAGGAACCAATTGTAAATAAGGAAGAAATAAAATGAATGAGATTCCAGATACTTATACTGTTAGACATCTAAGATCATGACTTGGACTTAATTTTGAATGTATTACATAAACTGATTAACCTCATTATAGATTCAAAATATACATGTGTAAAAGTAAATAAAACTCATCAATATATTAAATAATGTTGTCAAACCGCTGTGCCAGAAAAACAAATCTCTGTCTTTGCACGTACCCCGGAAGAGAAGGGAAGATAATCCAAATTTAAATGTCTAGTAGGCTTAATTAGAAATTAATTTACGACTTTATTACAGTAGCCACGTCTTAAACCCCAACATAAAATTAACTCATCAAACCTTTATAGAGAATGCTTTCTTTTATGATGATTTGCTGATAACTTTTTCACCGACCAATAATAATAATAATAACAATAAATAAGAGATTTTTGTCTTGCCCCGGAGCTGCTTGAGGTAATTAGACGAGAAGGGCGCCCAAATTACCCGGTCATAAACCGCGCCGCGCGCACTTCTTGGACGGTTTTACGACTGTATTCAGAAAACGAACAAGGTTTTTACTTCTGCTTCTGCTTCGACCAAACGAACGCCAGTTGGGAGCTGTCTACTGGAGATTTTGGGACTGAGAATATTATATTAAACCCTGAAATATATACAGAAAATATCTAAAAAGTTGTCCATGTAACGTCTAAATTCGACATCTTAAAATCACATCAACCCTACTTTTAACCTAATAATGTTTACTATACAGAATATTACGTACAAATATTAATTCGTATATCGTTGTTAAAATAGTCCACGTCCTCGCACCATTTTCCACTAACAGCTGGGATTATCACCACCGTTAAAAATAGCATAATAATGGACAATGCACCCGCGTAAAAAAGCGTTAAAAAGAGCATTGAACTTGAGCTCGTTCATTGTCTATCTATGGAAGAAGCTAATCTTACGTGATCATATGTATTGAATATTGGCGGCTTTATCGCTGATCTGTAATACGCGCCGCGCCGGTCTTCTATTTCCAATCGATTCCCTCCCCCGATAAAAGTCTTATTTTCTCCCCGCCGATCCATCTTCATTTATGCAAATAATCGGTCAGAGATCGGTCGGGTTGCGGAGGAGAGTTGTCTTATGAAGAAGAAGCTTCTGTTACAGTTTATTAACGATATTAGAGCACACAATCTATGAACACTAAACACAAACACCATATTCCATTTGGAATGTATCTGAGTGTGCAAATATGAAGTATTACACTGTGAGAATAAAAATATGATGTAAATGGGTCTTACAATGTACTGTTAATGGTTATAAATGGATAACAGACAGTAAGTACTCTTGGAACAGAGTCGGCTCAATAAAGAAAAGAGTTATTTCGGTGGCAAGCTAAATCGTATTTTGAATGGCAGCGTTTTAATGTTCTTTACAAATGTCGGCTGATTAAAATTACTCTTTGTTATTCCCATTTTTATTCATTCTTCTAGAACTCCTGCAGGTGTTTTTTAAAAAAGAGTTCACGTTGCTCAAGGATCATTTTGCGGTCTTTTTAAACACCGATCTTGACCATTTTCTGAGCTGCAGCAGTTGTGAATACATTTTGCAGGAGTCAAATTGCGGTCGAGTTAATGAGCAATTATACGGAGTGAAGAAAAACGGTTAAAACAATTTGAATATTGATAATTAAGCTGCAAGCTGTTTATCTGATAACATTCTTGCCTCAGATACGAAACCTTTGCTTCGTTATGGTATTATATATTATCCAAGCTACTGCTGCTGCAGAAAAACATCTCCATTGTCTCAATCTCTGCTCGGCTGTCAGCTTTTCGTTACATCTACCGCAAAAGCCCGAAAGGATGGATTACCCTCTAAACACAACAATCGATCGGGAATTTGCATTGCTATAGGGAGGCAAGCAAAGAAGAACAATATATGCACAGTGGGCTTTAGTCATATTTAATTATATTCCAGTTCCATAGTGGCTGAAATGAATTCCAAAGTAATATATTCAATAATTATTTCAGTGCAAGAAACCATTGTGCTGCACAGTTTACTCTATGCAAAGAAACATCACAGAGAAAAATATTTTCTCTGCTCAAAAGTCAATGCTCTCTTATTCTTTTGAATGGTTCTAAAATAACATCAACTTTTAGACTCAATAGTGAACTGATCATAGGGTCAAAACTCCAGCAAGGTGTCATCTGTTTACTACAATTTTACCTGCCTGTGGCGGCACAGTAGTGTCATATTTATTGGTTTCCCCTTTAAGAGCCAATCTAGTCTGTGACCCACCTAAATGTTGGGTTTCCAAAACACCCTTCAAGAGCAGAGTCAAGTTATACACGATGGTTGAAAGAGATATCTGTTAAGCGAGTCAATATTATTTTTAGAATTTCTCCCTCTCGAGATAAAGTGTCAAAAAAGTTTAGGCGGCGGCTTGTGAAGTTCTCTCTGGCCGATGTGCCAAATTTGGGACGGATGGGAAAATGTGTTATTAGACTGAGAGATACGAATGGGGCATTTTAGAGAAGTCCACCGGTCGTATTATTAGAGAAGTTATTAAGCTAGAAGGCTAGCTTATACTATACAGTTACAGTAGTAAAGTACGGCCATATCCATTATCGCAACATGTGTTGCGAATTCTATGCAGGGTAGCAACGAAACGTCG
>LR139547.1:0-32802 GCA_900659605.1 Tisbe holothuriae | reverse complement strand
GCTCGTCTCTTTAAATATGTATGCCCACCAATTTGGGTTCCATTTGGTATACCAAGTATAGTAGTACAGCGCAAAACATTCAAGGGTAATTCAAAACGTAACACTTTTACAGTAGACATACACAAGCAGGAGGCAGAAAACTGCTACTTAATAGAAGAGAATACCTCATGACTAAATTAATTTCCCCGGAGCAAAATTAACTTTAGACGATCGCTAAACATTTACTGACAAAAATCGTAATCAAACATAAATTAAGTCGTCGACTATCAATATCTGAGACCAAGAAAACAACTTTATTATTCCATATTTAACTTCCATTGCTCGTCTTTGCCTTCTCCCCCAAGCCCTTCTCCTCAACCTCCACCTTCCGCTGCGCGTACAACTCCTCCACGAGCGCCCGCACCGCCCCCGTCTTAAACACACCCTTCGTACTCGTGTAGAACTCGTGCAGAAAGCCGCCTCGCTTACTCCGCGCCTCGTACTCCAACGCTTGCAGGATCATATCGTATTTGTCGAGATCTTTCGTGAGCAAAGCCTCGTCGTCACCCTCAGCCTGTGTCTCGTACCGCTCTAGGCCGCTGTAGAGGTCTCGTGCAAGTGGGCCGGGGAGCTTCTCAACGAGGGATTTCATGGCGGCCATTTCGCGTTCGTGTTTGTCCTCGGGGCTGACGTTGTCCTTGGGGGTGATGTCGCCGACGATGCACTCGGCGATGTCGTGCAGGATGGACACGATCACGGCGGAGCCGGAGTAGATTTTTTCACAGGCCGCATTCTGCAATGAGACAAATTGACTTGAATCGAGAGTATGTTTTGGCTATTATGAAAATACCTTTTCTAGAACTGTAGCCATGACCCCCATCCTGAACATATGCCCTGCCACCCGCTCCGGGTCTCTCACGCCCATCCGGACCCAGCCTGTCCGTTTAAGGCAGACCAGTCCAGAGATCTGCATGATGAACGAGAGCAGGTTGGTGAGCTCGGTGGAGTCCTTGAACATCTCGTAGCGTTCGTGTCCGGGGAAGCCGACTTGGCACATCTTGCGGTAGAGGCGGCCCACGAACGTCTTCTTCTCGTCTTCTTCGCCCTCTTTCTGTAATAAGGGTGGATTTTTTAGAAGGTAAATCAACATATTCGTTAAACTTCCCAATGATTTCACTGAAATACATCGGGTTTTGCATAATTATTTGCAAATTACTGGATTATTGGCTTTACAAAAATCCTAAAGGGCAAAAAATGGTGGTAACAAGCGGATAAAGAAACTCAAATTACTTCCAGAGAACTGCAACTCCTTGAGCAGTAACGTTCAGATTACAGGACAAACATTTTGCAAGTGCTTTTATTGCTCATTAACTTTTTGTAATACTAGCTCCTTAAAGGTATTGTTCTCACCCTGATTTCATCCCATTGCAATAACATCTCTTCAAACTCCAGCAGCTTCCTGTACGTCTTCTCCTCCTGTGTGACGAGCCCAGTTCCGATGCGAGCCTTGACATGGGCGATGAACAGCTCGTACAGTTCGGCGGCCTTTTCCAACGGAAGGTTCGAGAAGAGAAACTCACGAACCTCGGCTTTCTTCTGAGGCCACTCGGAGCTGTGGTCTGTGTCCTTTCCAAGGCTGAAAAATTAAAGTTATTGTTTATAACACATACCTTAAATTCGTTAATGTAAACAGCTTGAAAGTAATTAAGCCATTCAAGGGTTAAAAAAGAACCTGTCAAAGTCGCCAAGCATACACTAACATTATATGCATTAATGTTATGCTCACCATGTCAATGCAGACATCAAAGCCATCTTCACAAGCCTCTTCCTCCTCAACTCCCTCGGCAGACACAACACCATCACCGCCATCCGCCAGGAGGACTCACCAAACGTCACATCCCAATGCTCACCACACGGCTCATGCTTCGCCTTGTCCATCGCACGGAAGAACCGCATCATACCACGAACACTCTCAACCGGATCGACCTTCTTGTCACCTTTGAAGTCGTAGCCAGCCCGCTCAAAGTATCCGTGAATATTAGACCCATCCTTGACTACATACGGTAACGTGGCCCTGGCATAGAAGTCTGGCTGTGTCTCCAGGTTGGCAATGACAGCGTGCAGCATGTGCGACTTCTCCGTGTTGATGCCGGGCGCCTGGTAGCCGACGTAGGTAAAGTGCACGTGGAGGTGGTAATATGACGGCTGGTAGTGGAAATAGGCACGGATCTGGGACGGGGGCACTCCGTACTTGCTCTGTATGGCCTCCGTGCTGCGCGACCATATTTCTCTCAGCATTGGGAGGTGTTCCGGGGTGAGATCTCGGATGGACCGGATGCCTCTGTTGTGGATAATGGCGAGTAGGTAGAGGTCGGCAATGTCCTTTCCGGACCATTTGAAGTCTGGTAGGAGGATGAATCCGGTTTGAGGGTCTGGGTCTTCAAAGACGATGGTTTCGGCCTCCTTGCGGTGTTCCAGAATGTTGTAGACCCAGTCCATGTTGAACGTCTCCGTTTCAAGGAAAGGAAGCGTCATACTCTGAAATTATTATACGATATTAATGGTATTAATCGTTATAAAAGTAAAGATTACTTACGTGATAGATAGCCGGGGTCTCCAAAACGATAAAGGAATCCCTAGCCTCATGCTTTGCAATGTGCTTTGGCGTTGCCGGGTACACCACGTTCGCCTTTGTCAAATTCAACCCGGCCGGGATGGTCACATCATACTTTGCATAGATGTTATTGTGCATGACCTCCTTCATCTCGGTGGCCGCCGTCATGACCTCGTCCATGCGGTCCTTGCTGAACGGGAGCTTCTCAAGGACGACGATGGCGGGGTCGTCGGACCCGGAGAACGTGCCCTCCATAACAATTCGCTTCATATCCGGGGTCTCGTTGAGCATTCGTTTGACCTTGAAACCGTCCAAGGACGTTCTGCCGCCGGCTCCTTTCGGCTCATCACCATTTGCTTCTCCGGTTCGACTCCTTTTCGCCTCGCTGGCCATGATGGAAATATCTAAAAATCAGAAGACATTTGAAAATGCATTGTATTCATATCTGATGAAGATTCGAGACACAGTCTTTTTTTATTCGATACACGGTTTGTAAAACATTGTTGTACGTTTTTGGCCAGGATTTTCGTTCACTCTTCACTACTTCTTCCTCTTGGTCTGTGCTGGCGTCGACCTCGTGGGACGCTTTCCCTTGGGCGTCGATTCGCTGCTGTTCTTCTTCGTCTTGGTCACCGGCTGCTGCACCGGCTGGTCATCCTCACTATCCTGGCTGTTGCCCTCCTCATCCAAGTCCAGGTCCTCAGCCTGCAGGTACAGCTGGTCATTGCCATCCCCAGGCCCGATGTCCCCAGCCTTCCTCATCTCCGTGATGACCGATTCAAACTGCCCCTTGGGCATCCTGAAGGGCTCCACGTTCTCCTTGTCCTTCCTGATCCCGCCGCCCTCGATCTCGTTGCACTTCTTCATGTTGAACCTGCTCTCCAGGTAGTCCCAGATGTCGTTGACGGACACGTCGACGCGGCCGTCGGTATCGAGGACTAACTGCTGATGGATGAGCGCCATCTGGAAGTGCTTGAGGGGACCGGCGGGTTTGTGCGACATGCAGGCGGACATGAGGTACATCTCCATCTCGGGGGTCCACACCAGGGAGGACGATGCCGCGGTGGATGCGGCGCTTGGTGCGTCTGCTGCGGGTGCCGCGGGTCCGTCAGCTGGTCCTGCTGCTGCTGCGGATGACGAAGATGACGAAGATGACGAAGTTGCTGCTACTGCTGCCTTGCTGGTGGCGGCGCGCTTCACGGCCATGATCAAATGATGAGTGATTTTATGGCGGGTCTTGATAAAATGGATCCGTTGACGATGTTTCTGTCTTTGTTTCGCTGGTGATTGCTCGATTTCGGAAGTTTTTCTGTTTTTCGCCGTTTGTTTTGGATTGCTGATTCAAAGGGCGAAAGAAAAAAACATGGACTATCATAAAATAAGTTGCCAGTGCCTTCCTTTTTAAATAAAATATAGGCAATAAATACGGTAAATGTTGTGTACATGTTATTTATGAGTATGTAATGTCGTATTTTCATTGACCCATTTTCTCTTTCGAAAATTCCCCGAATCTAGCAGTCATTAAACCACGTCAACATGAACTACCGGCTGAGCGAGCTCAGCTGTGACCAGATACAGTGACTTTGTGACCAAATAGACAGTTTACATTGATGCTGAGTTTAAAATGCACTTAGCCCAATGATCAAGCAATTGCTAATTAATACTACTTACGGGTCCATATTTTCACTAATAACATAATTAATATTGGTTCCTTTTCTCTCTTTTCATCTGGTCACACCGCCCTCGTATCTGCTGCTGAGTCTTCTTCACTCTGTCGCTGCTGAGCCCTCACGACAGTTTCCACCACTCAGCCAAAACAGGTTGAAAAAAGGTATTCCACCGAATTAAGAAAGCGTCTCATTCGGAAACGTCATCAATTAAGAAGACAACCGGTCGAGCTACAAAGTCAAGATGGTTTTCGACGTGAAGCGGTTGGACATTTACCGCAAGATCCCCAAGGACTTGACCCAGCCGACGCTGACCGGCGCCATCGTGTCCGTCTGCTCAGTCACCTTCATCGTGCTCATGTTGTGCACGGAGCTCGTCTGGTTCATCTCGCCCGATATCAGGAGTGAGCTGCTCGTCGATAATGCGAATCCCACAGACAGGATTCCGGTTAGGATTAACATCTCGCTACCAAGGTATATATTTTTGATTTATGGTAGTTTTTGTTTACTTTATACATAATCATACTTAAATTGTATATTGAATGTACAGTTCTCCTTCATGTACGATTGATTTATCATTTACGTCTATACGATTGCCGATGGGTTGAGTTAAAGGATGTTTAACAACCTGTTTATTATGTTACAAAATGTATTGCAAGTATGTGCTCTTTTATATTATAACGTAAAAGATACAGGAAATTATTCATTTATTGACTATTAAGTATTAACTTTTTATGATATATCATGAATATCAACTATTTATCATCCTTTTATTGTTTCATAGTTCCACGTGCATACACATGAGTGACATTAAACACTAATATAATATCTTTTTTCGTCCCTTTTCTGTTCACATCTGTTTCATCTTTTGTAGTAATCAACTGAACTCTATACGGCTATTGTACTTGTCATTCAAAAATAACACTTACACCATAATTATACATGGTTGTACTTGTTGAATTCACACTTTAATATTAATATCTATTGTTCTCTAAAAGGTTGAAATGCGAATACCTCGGCATTGACATCCAGGATGACATGGGCCGTCATGAGGTCGGCTTCGTGGAGAACACGGTGAAGACCCCGCTGGGCGTAGATGAGGCGGGTTGTCTATTTGAAGCGAGGTTCCACGTTAACAAGGTAATAAAGAGAGCTAGTGTTAAAACGTGTAAGCATTCAAGAAAGAATCGAATTACAGCAGAAGTACAGAGAAAGGGGAAGCTATTCAATGTTTCTGCTTTAGTATCTTTCTGCTAATTTTAAACCCTGCTCATATACCCCTTATGTACTCGTACAGTACAATATCCCACTTCGAGGTAGACAAAGTATTTATATTTGCTGTTCACATACCTTAAAGTGCACATGATGTACTGATGCTTTTTTATTCTAGGTCCCCGGCAACTTCCACGTCTCCACCCACTCTGTGGATAAACAACCCGAAGACTACGACTTTGCCCACGAGATCCACGAAATCACCTTTGGCAGCAAGATCCGCAAAATCAGCCAGAAGGGCATCGGAACCTTCAACTCCCTCGGCGGCCGCGAGAAGTTGGACGGAAACGGACTCGAATCGCACGAGTACGTCATGAAGATCGTGCCGACGACATACGTCGACCTGGCGGAGAACAACCTCGTCGCGTTTCAGTACACCTACGCGTACAGGAGTTACGTGTCGTTCGGACACGGGGGTCGCGTGGTTCCTGCAATCTGGTTTAGATACGACCTGAACCCGATCACGGTCCGGTACCACGAGACGCGGCCACCGCTCTATCACTTCCTCACCACGGTGTGTGCCATCGTCGGCGGCACGTTCACCGTCGCTGGCATCATCGACTCGTGTATCTTCAGTGCGACTGAGATCTTCAAGAAGTTTGAGATTGGGAAGCTGAGCTAAGATGGGACCATTGGAGGACTTGCCAACCGGAATATGCCTTATTCAAGAGTGAATGTGTTTGTTCAGTGTGCAATGTTATGGAGTGTATGCAGAATGAATTTAAGGCAAGTTGACCTTAATACCGAAATTAAAAATATCCATCATCTTCCTATGGAAACCCAAGAGTGATACACATTTAAAGACATTTTGAGGGTGAAAAGGGAGTATAAATGGTTCCGAAGGAGATTTTTACATACACAAAACTCCCATCTGTGATCACGTTACTGACAACAAGACCAACCAGGGATGCCATTTGGCCAGTGATGGCGACCCTGCTAACGTGTTTAGTTTTATTATTTTGTGTTTAGTTCAATTAGGTTTTAAAACACGCATTTCCGTTAAATTCCTTACACTCTTCTGGTTACAATTTTCGTAATCACATATTCAAATTATTAATACTTTTGAAACATTAAACGTACTGCTTTCCTTACATTTTCTTAAATGATTTCATTTTTATTGTGCAGCTTTATGTGCATTCAAAGCTATTTAATATAAACATGAAGAAAGAGAACACTATAAAATCCAGTCTCGATAAGTTTTTGTAGGTAAATATATACTATTTTTGAGAGGTAATACAACGATACGATGTAAAGTTATTACATTTTGTAACAAGTACATGACACAATCTATACGAAATATAAGTCTCGTCATATTTAAGATCAAACTCATAGTTTAATTAAAATTATCGTCTTTTACTAACCTGTGCAGCTGTGTGGAATCTACTATAATTCAATAGTATATGAGAAAAAAATAACTGGTTAGTTGCTGCACAGTTCCATAAGGCTGTGCGAGTACCATCTTTGAGTCCGACTGTCGGATTCGGATAGCAAAAACGTCGGATTCGATATTTTACTATGTAGCAAAAATTATCATAATTGCCCATGTGACATAGTCAAGGGCAAGGGGCATAGTTTAAAAAAAATTAAAGACGGATATCAGATTTTGAACACTCGTAGCTTATAGTTTCATAAATCTCAGCTAAAAACGCCTTTATAAAGTCCTGTCCAAAGTTTCCAACTTTTGTCCCCTCCTCTTTCTTTTGCCATTTTAACCCCGACTCCGGCCATACATGTATACAATATTAGACTCCGACGACTGTAATGTGATTTCTGCAAATGATGCCACATAGCCTTTGCTTTACTATTATACGAAGCTGCCTAGCTTTTAATGGAAGTTTTTCTCCTCTTTCTCCTCCGTTTTTCGCTCGGTGAGCTGGAAAATAATATGTCCGCGGCAGACTCAAGAATCGCGGAGCAGCAGCAGAGAAAATAAGGCAGCTCCTCCTCCTTTGCAGCCTTTTAGATGGATGATCTAAAAACTAATAGAATTTCCGGGGGGATATAAAAGGCTGCTTCTCGTATATATCGTGCAAAAAGCAATATAACTAAATAGAAAGTAATCGTTTTCGGTGCCGCCTACAGATTTTCTCGTTTTTCGCAATATAATGCTGCTCGAGACAGAAAAGACCGTTCTGCAGAAATGAAATCATATAATAATAATAACAACATGATGTAAAGAGTTGCAAGTGGACTCGATATTTTTGGCTCCCAACCCCATTTTCCCCTTGGCTACCGTCTCAAAACCTCTTGAATATATGTGGCTAAGATGACATGATGACGACGCCTGTTCAAGCTCTTTTTTTCAAGAGGGAAACATCGGCGCTCATCACTCTTAGACCGATTTGGTGGCTCCTAAAGGCAAAGAGAAGAATTGGGGACTATTGGCACCAGATGCAGCGAATTGCACATAGGGCCATTACCCATAACAATATATAGAAGAAGAGGAAGAAGGTCTATTTAACCAGGGAGAAAAGTTTCTTGCCGTTATTAATTGCTTTGAACAAAGTTACTTTCTTGTGTGTGCATGGGAGCTTAATCAGCTGGAACAATATAACGACGACGACGACCCAGCCTGTCACTGACACCAAAAGCATTCTTTTTTCTTCTCCCTCGTGAAAGTCGCGTTTGCGATACCGGAGAAAGCCGCCGCTCGGAGGCGTTTCTTCTTCTTCGGAGGAGAGCTCCTCGGAGGGCGACAATGAATTCATGATGTGTCAACCGCAGAAGATGCGCCCTGATCATCATCATCATCACATTGACTCACTCTCTGGCGATGATTATTGCGCTGCTGAATTAAGGAGCTCGTTTATACACGGCAATATCGCCGCTCTCTATGGAAAAGGGTTATAAAAGGGAAGAAAAAGCTAATAGAAAATGGTCTATATGTCGGTCGCAGACGTGCTCTCGAGTGAAAGAGATATGAGCTCACTTTTTTCTTCTTCTTTCATCTCTTGAGAGGACTCTCAGCTTTCCAGCAGAGTCTTCTTGGCTTTCATACGGTGTAATAATCATAATAATAGTCTGCGTTTAATACTCATTGCATGCACCATAAAACAGATACAAAGGAAGTGGTTGGAGATCGGCCAAGATGCAAGTTTTAATTCCCATCTGGTGCCCACGGTGTGACTCACACACGAAATGCAAGGATCAACTACTTTTGAAAGTCTTCTTCGTCATCTGTTCCTGTTCATTCGCGCACATCTTGTGTGCATTATCATCATATAATAATATAACCATGGAAGAGAGAGAGATTTGAGCAACACGTACACACATACATTTCTTCCCCCTTAAAGTGAAAGCATTCGCATATGGCGCCACCAGAGAGAAAAGTTCCTAAAGTTATTGTTCCTGCGGGCGGGCGAGCAGCTCAGTCGACAACGAGTGTTACATATTCGGGCATAAAAACAAAAACAAGTACGGGGGCGACAACAATATGGGTGTCCCATATTGCCCATTGTATACATGCACTTGGGAAATGTATTATTGTGGGGTATAAAAGCAGGGGTTTAAAGCGCAAAAACAATCCATCTCGTTGCAAAATTCATCCGCAACAGCTTTCCTGAGGCTCATTGGCCTTTTCCGGCCTTGGCGCCAAAAGCTCATTCAAATTTCATTGGTTGTAATCAAGGGCCGTCGGCGGTGTTGTGGCCCAAAGCCAGCTTTCCTTGCTCTCCCCATCTCATTCAAGTTATGGAGCAATAGATTCATTTAGGAGGGCTCATAATAACTCCCAATATTAGTATTGTCGACGGCTATTGCTGCTGGCTCGGACAGCCTGTGAGCGGGCCAAGTAGGCAATAACGGTGGATATATATCTTGGGCTAAAGGAGCCACTTTGGGGCGTATTATAAGGAGGAGGAGGAGAAGGGTCTGCAAAGTGTGTTCGGAACGAGCTACGGAGCCAACTTTTGGCCGAGGAGAAGAAGCATAAGGGAAAATATTATGGCCATAAGCGTGGTGGAATAAAAATAAGAAAGAAGAAGGAGAAAAAGTTGTTCTCCAGAAGGAAAGTCCTTCAATTCAGCAAACTTTTTTATTCCTCCTTCTAGAGATTGAGGAGAATCATCTGTGTTGGTTGTCCGGTGGTGGCCACACTGAATATATGAATATTACACGCTCGTTTCGATGTTACAACTTTTCACTTGGGCATAAAGTTGTAGGACAATGGTCAAGCAAGAACTACATACAAATCAATCAGGCCTAATAATGTATTTGTGTATGTTGTATCATCTAACACACGTGCCGTGCCATCATAGCAGTAATAATATCACTTCTCGTATGACCACTATGATCACACCAGCTGGCACATCCAACGGAGAGGAGAAGGAGGAGGGAAGTAACAAAAAAGGCGCTCAAATAAGCCTCCTCTTTTCTCCGTTACTTCTTGCTCACCATCGTTTGCAATGGTCGTTTTGTCGTTATAACGTCTTTGAGTAGTTTTCATTGCGCTTTTATTGCCTTCTTCCTTTCTTCCACTGCCATTAAAAGCCCCGCCCACAGAACGCCCGTCGCTACCGGCGGCGGCAAACCGGCGGCAACAGCCAATCGCGGAGAGAAGAAGAAGACGAACAAAACCCAAAAGTGCTTTCACCAGTGTTGAATTGACTGTGATAATGAACGGAGCTGCAGTGAAGAAGCTCGTATGAAATGTTTCCCATCATTCAGTCTCTGTGCGCGAACAAGATCTTGAACGAGGACAGTCAGAGCAACAACAACAACCAGCAGACGTCACCCTTCCCACCTGCGAGCTTCTTTGAGACGCTCAGCCCTCTCATTCCACCGCCTACAGGTCATCACCACAGTTTCAAGACAATGGAGCTGCTCTTCCCTCCCAAATCGGTGGCCAGCCCCTCCTCTTCACCTAATGCCCCCAGCCCTGTGGTCAAATCCGAGGCAAGGGGTGGCTCCCTGTCCCCACCGCCGTCAAAAGCCTCCTCTTCGTCGTCATCCTCCAGCTCTGAGAACAAGCCCTTCCTCAACTTCAGTGTGAATGCCATTCTGGCGTCTAGAGCGAGGGTTGAGCGGCAGCAGGGTTGCAAGAAGGAGGAGGTTGAGGCTGAGCATGAGGACAAGGGTGATGAAGAGAGTCATGGGGAGGAGGAGGAGAATGGGGCAAATGGGGACAGTGCTGGGTTGAAGCTGAGGTTGCCAACGTCGCCGTATGCAGGGTTTGGATTTCATCCAGGGCAAGGTACGGCATTTTACAAAGATTGTTCTTAATATTGAAAAAGTCATTGAAGTATTATGGTTTAAAACTCGGCAAATATTTTATGGGTACTTTGATGCAACCGTAGAAAGACTGTCTCTTGATTTGTTGTTGTTGAGCAGCTAATATATTGGTGGAGTTACAAATCATGACAGGACACTTATATGTGTACGTACATCAACCCAGTATTTTCTATAAAAACTGTCTTATAATTATTTTCCATTTGATTGTCATAAGAGCCATATCCCAAATCCTTGCATATTAAATGGTTCCTCTTCCCTTTCAGTCTTCCCCCACCTTCTGGCCACCTCCCGCTCTAGTCCCTTTTCATCCTCCTCCACCTCTACAACCCCAACCACCACCCCAACCTCCCTGCCTTTCACTGGAACAGCCACACTCCCGGCCAAGCCGGTGCCGGCAAGACCAGTGCCAACATCAGCAGCAGCAGCCGCGGCCGCAGCAGCAGGCGGACAACTCTTCTCAAGTCATCTGCAGTCGTTTCTCTACCGACACTCGTACATGTCAGGTAATCACTTGGAGCTATTTTAGAAGATCAAAGGGTTTAACGTGTTTGTTTTATAGGGTGTCCGCCTTTGTCTAGTGGTGGTGGCCCCCCTCCCCCTATAGGGGGTCAGAATGGACCGATTACACTACCGGGTTCGGGGACAACAGTCTTCCCCTTGCCAGGCTCCTTCCCATGGGCAGCCGGATCCCGAGGTTTGACCATCATTTAAACTTTTCCCCCAATCTGTGTTTGATGAGTAAGCCTTTTGATCTCCGCAGGGAAGCCACGCCGTGGGATGCTCCGACGTGCCGTGTTCTCAGACTATCAGCGGAAGGGTTTGGAAAAGAGGTTTCAAGTGCAGAAGTACATCTCAAAACCAGATCGGAAAAAGCTCGCGGAGAAGCTGGGGCTCAAAGATTCGCAGGTAAGATGTTGCCATATTTACAAAAACTGCCGGTGTGCTAATTAAATATTTGTTTCAAATAACTCGGGGAAAACTAATTTAATTAAGAAAAATGCCTTCAAAGGGTTTATATTTGAAAATTATCTCTTGGGGGAAAAAATTAAATTTCATGTGCAGTAAGCGTGGCAAATTATCTTTTCCTGAAAGCAGCATCTGGGGAGAAGGAAAAAGTCTTTTCGGGTTCAAACGATTAGAGCTCTTAATTAATCTTCACTTTTGGCTTTCCGTAGAGAGAGAAAACTTTTTAGTTGCTTCAAAACGAGTGGTATCATTTGGAGCAGATTTTTGCAAAAGGGGAAGTGCTCGAAACAGATTTCCCCTTCTTTTCATTATTAAATGAGCCCTCATCTAATAAAACTTTCCCTCTTGATAATCCAGTGCAAAAGTGTGACATATTGGGCTGATTTAGCTGCTATGATCGACTGAAGAATCTCTTCTCACTTTCCTTTCAATAAGCACCTTATGAGGGGAGAAGAAGAAGAAGGAAATCCCCTATCTTATCTGAAGATATCGAAGGAGGAGAGTGTGCAATAAAGTGGAAGAAAAGCTGCTTCATGGACTTGATCAGGGTTGCCATTGAGCTGAAATACTCACCATGTATTGTAATCTCAATGATCATCTAAATCAGGGTTGGCATAGTGATCAAATATTGGTTATAAATCCATTTTTATCCCTGGCATCCCTGTCAATTTCACTGCACCGTGTTCAATTCATACATTTCAAGTGGTCTTTGGTGTGATATCAGCACCAACCACCCATTGCAATGGCCTCAGCATATGTGGAAGAACGAACCAAGTCGTGTGCGTGGGCTGCACTTGATGGGATTCTTTTCAACGAATTGAATTTTATGCTATTGGCTTTTTTCTTCCAAGACTCTCTTTAAAGGCGATTTCAAAGGCCATTGATCGCAATATTGGGGAAAAAGGATTCTCGTTCAAAATAGTATATTGGTAGAACTCTATTTGACAAAGGTTTTTCCCACTGAGAATCGTAATTAAAATATGTCATAATGAGACTAAAGTTACAGTTTCCTCTCTTCCCCTCTTGGTCCCATCATGCATTCGATCCCTTCTTAGAGCACGGAGAGATCCTTCTTTTGAGCATTTTGGGGGGCCAATAAATTCAGCCGTCAAGTGCAGATGCTACCCACGACGAGCTGCTGAAGCTCGGAAGCGGCGGCGGCGGCAGTAGAACCAAGACTCAGCTCAGGCAACGCCGGCGGAGCAGACCGAGCGATTCGCTCGGGACGGCCGGAGAGAGAGAGCAAAGAAAGCCAAAGACTGTTACAAACTCTGGCTTTAATTGCTTTTTACCCCCTTTTATAGCATCATACCCAAAACTAACTTTCGTCGTTTGTCATGCGACCGTATCCAAATTGAATTTGATCTTATTACTCTGATATTAATGGTTGCAATTGGCAGCCATGCATGGGATCAATCATCGTTATTATTACATGCTCCAGACTGAGCAGATGACGCCACCAGGCTGAGCTCACTGTTGTTGTATCATATCCCGTTTTTTGCAGTTGCAAAAACAGGGCAAAAGTTGAGTCTGATGCAGATGCGAAAACAAGGTGTCGGGTGAACAACATTCCTCTGATTTGTTTCAACCCTTCAATTGTTTGGCTGGTTGGGGATCCGGTTTCAGAGCTTATTATGACCATTTATTGACATAAACGGGAGCAGAAAAGCATTTAACATGGTTGTCTATAGAGTCAATGGCATTCTTCAGACAAGGGTAGGGACGACATTTTATACTCATTTAAGACTACTTCTAAGTTCTAACTACATGTACAATGGTATAAATAAGCCAAACATCGTCCCTACTCTTGTCTACCGGTGGTCTCTTAATCTCTATCAGTCTGCACACAAAACAATCTATTGTGTCCTCAAATGCAAACACTTCTCCGCTTTCTGTCCCTTCGTATGTCAAAACGGTATTTCCTCTCTCTCTCTCTCTCCTGCATACATTCCATTGTGAACATCTTCTTCCTCCTCTCCCTTCTAAACCACTCATTGGATGGACTACATGTTTGCTCTTCGATCCTTGTGTCACCAGCAGAGAAAATGGCTGCTGTGTCAATATCTTGGGTTACAAACAGATTTTTTAACATCGTTTTTCTAGCTGCTCTTTTTTGAGGGATAACAATAGGCAGGATTTAATTATACATTTTGACAGATGTATCCTAAATCCGAAATACCTCGTGTTCAAACTGGCCACCCTAATAATATTGTAATTGCAATAATGGAAAATGTGATTGAGATTGAGTAGCTGACATGTGAGATATTTCTTTTCAGAGATCCATCAAAATCTTGGACTCGTGCTTTGCTCTATTATAATACGTTTTTCAACACCGCCCAAAAGTGTGTGAGCTGACGGGAAAATGCCTTTTATCCCGAGCGGCAAAATCTCCCAAGACCACAAAAGCCGCTGAATTAATTTGCAACGATATATTAAACATATTCGGCTCCTTCTTTGACCGATCTGAAAATTGGGCGATGACAAATTGTCACCAAGCTGCAGGTGTGATCCGATATGATGATATCAAAGCCGCAGCAGGGGGCCTTTTATCACAAAATATGAATTTCTAATGGATCGTTCCATTGCACACGTTGTGCATACAAAGCGGCCTTGATACGGCACAAAAGAAGAAAAAGACATTTTCAGCTCCTTTAAGAAGGCAATTTGGTATTCCATGCTGAACTCCGAGTCTAAAAAAGGTGCCACAGATGGAGTTTATAACAACATCTCTCTCTTTCCTGCAGGTGAAAATCTGGTTCCAGAACCGTCGGATGAAATGGCGCAACTCCAAGGAGCGGGAGCTCATCGCACAGGGCGGCTGCAGGGAGCAGACCCTGCCCACGAAGCACAACCCGAACCCGGACCTGTCAGACCCGCGTCCGTCAGGAGCCCCGGCGTCCCCCGTGGGGCCGATCGTCACGACAACCCGCCCCTTGCACCAGTCCCTACACCCGGACGCCATGGCCGCCCCGCACCCGCTGAACCTCCTCACGGCCGCGTCTGCCTCAGCGTTCGACCACCATCAGAAGATGAGCAAGCTGTGGTCGGAGGCGAATGCCGCGGCTGCGGCCGCGGCCGCGGCTGAGCCGACGAGGACTGACGATGAAGATGATGACGACGAAGATGACGATGACCTGGTCGAAGGTGGGAGTCATGGGGAAGAGGAGGAAGATGAGGAGGAGATCAGCGTGACGTAAATGAGAAAGCGAGTCAAACAAGCAATAATAATAAGTTGTTTTCATCATGGATGTTTTAAACAAGTTCTATTCATTTGTATAAAATAATGCGGCACAATGTCGCCTCATCTCCATAATTGAATGGCATCAAAATGCAGCATTTGAATATGATATCTTGTCTAATCCTTTTATTTAAACGAACGCGGAGGACCCATTTAAAGGATCATATGCGACATTGCATATGCATATGCGCCGCTTAAACGACACTAATAATAATCCGCGGGGGATTTGTCCGGGGATAAAAAAGGACAACAAGCTTTTCAATGGAGGAATGTTTTATACACACAAAACACGGATCTATAAAAAGGGGAGGAATTCGACAGATTCCTTAATATATTAAAAAGGTCGTGGGGTCGCCTTTTGTGGTTCAAATGTGCACCTTATGAAAACATGTCGGCAGCAGCGCAGCGAACGGGCTTAAAAACTTCGATCTCTTTTCAGTCTAATCCTGATCCCGAGCTCTATTTAGCGGTCTAGGGGCGGGTTATCAAAACATGCGCTTATGTATTAAACGATTTCTTTTTGTGTGTGTATGTTAAAGTAGAGAGAAGCTTGGTTGTAAAAAGAAGAAGAGGATTTCACGCCGAGGAGACAAAAAGAAGAGTCAAAGTGAAACGAAACGATTCGGGAAGAGAAATGAACAATGAGGCGAAACTATTTTAGTCCAGTTTGGCATGTGTACATGTTCAGTAGTTCTTATATTCATCTTATTATTTAAATCGATTTAAAACTGGCATTTCATGTATGCTGAGGCGTGCCATTGAGTTGAGCTCTAAAATTGATTTAAATAATTGCTCTCTCTATCATGTGAAAGCTTGATTTGAAACCCATTTTCAGACACATGCATTCAACAAATCACGTCCATGAAAAATTGGTCTAAAATTATCGTTTAACTTTACCCCCATTTCAAACATTTTACACCCTTTTTATACCGACCGGAGATACGATAGCTTCAGCGTGTGTGCAAATCATTCCCCCAAAGGGGTGTCCATAAATTGACGATCACCAGCTTCTGTTTTGACTCTCAAAGCGAATTCAGTGGCGTCATAAAAAGGGACATTATATCTAACATCATATATGACAACACAGCCATTATATTATCTACACTGTGCGTGTGACTAATATGCTGTAATGACATCCCATACTGACAATGAAATATTCGCTGCTGGGGAGAAAGCTTTAATCTGGGCAAACATTGTGGGATGACAAGAGATTGGATGTAATGATGGTCGTGTGTCGTCCAGAGGAAATTGAGCTTGTGAAATTGTGGTCAAGGAATGATTGGATTAGTGATTAGAAAGTCAATTTAGCATCTCTAGGGAATGATGGGGGTAAATGATTGGAGACACATTTGTGCATAAAATGGTTTTAGTACAATGCACATTGGTCTAAAAGGATATTTGGCTGGTTTAATAACGTTTAAAGTATACAATACCATTTGTAATAATCATGCATTGTCAACTCTTCTGCTGTCTCCACAACCTGTTTCAAAAGTCAAACCCCTTTCCTTCATTCTCTCAGCTCTGATATGATAATTTTAACATGCTCGCTCATTTACATGAAATTGAATTTATAAGCTGCAAAGGCAAAAGGTAATTTCGAAGGAGGAAATTTCCATTTAAAGACCAAAATATTCCTGCCTTGAATTTAAAACCAATTTTGAATTTTTGATTAAGATTATCGCCTTTTCTTTCCATATTAAAAATGGAAGGCCCAGAATATAATATTCAGGATTTTGCACGTTAAAAACAGCTCAATGACTATGAAAGTATTTCCATTGAAAACTCTGCTTATAATAACATTACAGTGTATTGAATTGGAAAATGAGGTTCGTTCTGGTCTAAGACCACCCAATATATTAATAATAATAGTCATAATAATAATAATAATTTCGAGTGGGGAAACCATTGACGTTTTGGAGTGAGATTGATGCTGTTTGTAGATCGTTGGATGTTGATGAAAGGCAACGTCTGACATTGACATCGTCATTACGCCGAGACGAGAGCGAGGATGAGGGATCGATTTCGCCAACTTCAGGGTCGCCAGTTTGTTAAAAATGTGCCAATAAGAATAAAACTTTAGCCTATGACAATATATGTTAAAAAATGAAAAAGGATTTTCAGGCATAAAATTTAATATTTACATGTTACATTGTGGCTGATTGTGCGTATGCGTAGCGACCGCTTAAATACTGTATATAACAGAAAGACTCAATAATCTTAATATAAACGTCTTAAAATAGTACACAATGGCAACCCTGAACCGATGAAAAGCAGCAGATTGCCCAACATCAAGAGTGAGTGTGTGAATCAAGCACAAGATGATCGGAAGGTTTTTTCGCCAAAAAATATAATATACAACACGTCGAAAGTCATTATATGGAGGAGAATGGGTGCTCCTATACAGGATAAACGCTTTTAAAGCACATATTGTGATTTGTATTGACAAGAAGAATTCCAACTATTAGCAAATCTTTTTATCCAATCCAATGCTTTGATATTTTGATAAATTGACCATAAATCAGTCCGATCGAGTGTGCGCTGCAAACTTTTTACAAGTGACAGATTTGAATCTAAAAGCGCGTTTAACATGAAAGGAGCAGCGACGACAACACCCCATTTACATCCGTTGTTATTATTATTGGTCCCTAAGCAGTGATATGTGGGCATACATGGACAAGTATTCAGATCTGAACAGCCAACTTAACGCCAAATAACTCAGCATTGTTCGTGTATGAACCCGAATCCTTTTTGCATTCTTCACGGCCGCTCCATCGTCGTTTTATCCCCTTTTAACCCCCATGACACGCTAATACATCCAATCATTTTCCGCCTCAAGAACTTCTTTCAATGTGTTCTGTAAAAAGGCTGCCTACATATAATAAAGTTGTGTGAATTCAAAACGACGGTATGGCAAAAAAGAAGTGTCTAATGCCTGCATTTGGATGATATTCCATTCACAAAGTGGAAGATTAATGATTGTTTTGAATGCAGTTGTGACTAAAGCTTGTTGAGCTGTGAGCAGATCGAGAGGAGGAGGAGAAATCATCATTAATTTGAAAGTGTAAAAGAGACCTCGATTGCATGAGAGAGAGGCGACCTTGGCCAGGTGCTGTTCACTTTTAATTCATGTCCTGATTTTTCCATAGATATATCCAACTAGGCAACAACTACACACTTCAGATAATAATGAATATACGTATAAGAGGGCATGTTGTTTTAATGATAAAAACGTATACATCTATAAGTCGTTTAAGAAGTCAATCAACTCCATTTCTCAGTCCGTTGTCTGACTTCACTACGGCACCTATATGGTGCAGCTAGACGTTATGGGCTAAATTATCCGCGTCTAGAAGATCGTGTCGGTCAGCTCATTTTTCTCCCACAGAAGACCATACGCACTGAAAAAGGGTTGCTCTAAAGGAAGAAGTAGAAATTAACAAATGTATTCCAATTTCATTTGCAAATAATTTTATTATGATTTTTAATATACCATTTCATTATTTAACCCAGCCTACTCATGCTCCGCTATATATCAAAAAGTTTCGGGTTATTATTGCCATTTATATTGAACTTTTCTCTCAGACTTTGAATTTTTGTTCCCCCTAATTTCATTTATTTTAAGCTAAATAGTAGCTTGAGCGGCAAGTGTTCAAACTGCAGTTCTAAACTGTTGAGCATCAATTATTTGAATAATTTTATAGTGCAATTCTGTGCTGGAACATCAAATTAATATTCTGATCCCCATCAAATCATGGAACATATTTTGGCTAAATATCCAATCGGTAATTATTAATAAATGATCACAGGAGACATCTTCTAGCTACTTTTTCTACAATACACACATTATAAACAAGTAAAAATTTAATTAGATATAAAAATTTAATCGTAATCAAATTCATTTAACAAAACTTTGTTATTGTTCTTCAACCAGTAGGTGCGCTGTACTGACTTTTAAATATGTCAAATTGTTAATGTCTCTCCAGCCTTCCAGAACTTCTACTACGTCTACTCGGACAACCTTGTCTGCATCCAGTATGAGTTGGACGTGGCCGCAGCCCTGCATGAGAAAGAGCGGCAGGCTCGCGGCCAATGGGAGGCAGACCTCGACCGATGCCGACGGGAGATGAAACTTCTCAAGCGGCGGCAACACCAACTGGTAATTTTTTCTAGGAAGTTGGTCAACATTCTATATTTTATGGGACTAGTAATGTCAACTTTGAAGTACTTAGAATTTGCCAAAATTTACCTGACTACTAATCCGATTGTCTAACTGAAATGTGTTTTTACGTCATTTGATCAACAGCCCAATAAAGACAATTTGGCCTTCCTACGGGACGAGGAGAGGGTCGTGTCCGACCGCGCCTTTGACTACCACGTGGCTTACACCAAGGAGATCGAGTCGATCCGGAAGGCGCCCGGATACCAGAGTCACGGCTGGGTGACCGAGAAGAGGGCTGACCTCAGACAGTTTGCCAAGACGGTCAAGGCGCTCAAGAATGAGCAGGAGATTGTTCAAAGGAGACACGTTGCTTAGAATATAAGAACATCTTGTAGATGCCTAAAAGTGCAACTGATCTTAAATTGCCTTTATCTGTTTTAAACAGAGACCTAGAGAGTAAGTGGAAATATAAACGACTTAAAGTACCTACTTGTACATATATCCTTGCCATGTTTTAATAAACAACTTAAAAAGTTAAATTACCTACGTATATTCTCTCCCCTTTTTTTATCATTATTGTGAGTTGAATAATGCCACCCGGTATTTGACGATGCCCTTGCTGTCAAACCATTTTTTTCTACACCGCAACCTGCAATTTTTAAACATGTGTACGTACTTTCTGTGCATTTGAGCCAAGGTAAAGATATATTTATGTCTATTTTAAGGACGGAAAAAAGACGTATGTGTGCAATATGCGATAATAAAACCATGTGAAACTCCAAAACTACCCTCCAAAGGAGAAGAGAAGGTCAAAGTTTAATCGTCCTTGTTTAAATATCGCAGGAAGAATCCAATCAAGGTTTTTGATGAGGGGAAAAGTCATCTTACGTGACAAAAGTATCCTTTTTAGAGGAACTTTCTTTCCTGGAATATAATAATGGTGTCATGGGAAGAAGGGTTGGTTTCGACATGATCAGCCTACATCAGGATTATTTTATTGCTTTAAAATAAATCATTTTAGTATGTAAACGAATAACTACGAGTACATAACTAATATAAATTGTGTTCCAGATTATTATTTTTATAACGATTCCACCCTCTATTACTAATGTATAGCTTTGCTATGGTCTATGGAAAGGGGATATGAAGCAGAACATGTATTTTGTTATTTTTGTCCTTGTTTGTGTAATGAATGCTCTTTTAAAAGCGTAAAAACACAGTTTTTGCTCAATTAAAGGGTTTGGTTAGTTACCAGAATGTCGCAAGAAGAAGATATGAGAGTGGAAATTTTGGTCAGAAAAGCCTCAGCTTTTGTTATCTCTTCTTTCAGACATTCCTTCTGGTTAAAATACAATAGCTTTAACCACGAATGGATTTACGAACCCCGTTAATTTGCCATCACATGTTGAAATAAAACGTTACAGACGACTGAATTTCATAATCGTTAAATCAGCGTATACAGTGATTATTAAAACGCCTGTAACTTGTTTTAGTACAACGTAGTGGATTGTTGTTACCTTCAAGAAAAATGTATTAAATGACAAGCTCTAGTTCATTTGTGTGCAAAAAAATAAACTTCGTCACGGCAGGATGCTTCCTAACAAAATTAAAAAAAAACTTCTGCTGTCTTCAAAAAGTGAATGAAATCCCACACACTCTGAGAGGAAATAGAAATGGTTCCAACAGTTCAAAGCATTACTAGAAATTACTTTTGAAAAAAGTAACTATGCAAGGTATACCACCCACTTTCATTTGTAACTCTATCGTTACCTCTCACGAGAAAAAGTTATTGTAACTTTAGTACTGCCCAAGCATTTCCGACGCTGGAAAATGGAACTGTACATCATAAAATTCTCCTTGTACAAAACCGGTTATTAATGCGTTCGCAATAGCACATGTTACACCTTGTTCTATGATATTGTTATAATATATTTTGTGTACATTTAGGTCATCATAAATACAATTCAGGCAAGTGTTGGGTTTGTAAAATTATTGTTAACGAGTTTAAAGGGGAGAGTCGTAATAATTTCGGAATGAGATATTTTCATTTTCTTCTTAAGTAGTGTACGAAGTAGGTGTCTCTAAATACAAAACGGGTTTGTCAAATAAATATTCACAATGGGAGTAACATTAAAACTGACTGACTAGCTACTCGTGTTCTTCTGTGGGAGGAGGATGAATCCAAACATATAAATTATATCGTTTTCTCTTTTCGCCGCCTGCAGGCAAGGCGCATTTTTCAGAATTAAAAACATCACTTTTGTCCTCCTCTCTTCTTTCCCCTCCATTTCACATCTTTATTTATCTGCGTGCAATCCTTGGCTTTAGACATCTATTTCACACGAAAAACCACCATCTCATGAGGCAATAATGTCGACACAATCACTGAGCAAATTAGAGTACAACTAGACGTACTGCAGCTTGCCCATGTAGATCCGCGCCTTCTTCGCCCCCGCCGGGCTGCACTCAGTCTTCAACTGCTGATTGCTGAAGAACCCCTCAAAGATGACATAGTTGTTGACCTGGTGAATGGTGTTGGCCAGCCCGTAGTGCTTGCGAAGGAACCCGAGCAGCTTTGGCGACGGCCTGTCCACAGCCATGAACCGCGGGTGCGCGTGCTGCTCAGCCAGCATGCGCTCAAACACCCGCCGGCCGCAGCCGGACCGCTGCCTGCTCTCGTGGACGTAGAAGTCGAGCACGCACATCGGGTACACCTCATTCTGCGCCCCGGCGCCGTCCAGCAGGAACAAGTTCTTCTTGCCCACTTTGAGCAGGCCGACGACGGCGTTCGCGGGCAGGTCCACCATGAGGTAGACGACGTGCTCGTTCTGCATGTTGCGCACCTTGTGCGCGGATGTGATGGGCGCGCGCAGCTGCTGCGCATGTGCGGACGCGCGGCCCATGATGTCGATGATCTCCATGACGCGGCCCTGGGCCAGGCCGAGGTTCATGTTGTGGAACGGGGAGTCTGGTGGGAGGCCGCCGACGGGCAGCATGTCGCTGCCGATGCGGGCGATCTCGGAGGAGAACAGGTCGGAGAGGTTGAAGCGGAACTCCATGGTTTGACAATGAACGACGGACTGACAAGCGACTTAAGTAGCACCGGAGTATTCTTTAAAGTTCTTTAGTGTTAAGTAGATTAATTTCACATTATCAGCGTTGCTGTTATTATTGCACTCTTTTTTCTGCACTAATGATTATTTCTTCACTCAGGATGTTGAGTCAACTGAGATAATGAAAGAAGAACGAGTGATCAGCAGCTCAGCAGCTCTCGATTACACGATATCATGGTGCCGATGACGAAACGAAACTTCTTCTTCGAGATATCTCCTCACATTGATACCTGGCTGATTTCGGACATGAGTCAAAAACTGAAGACTCCTTTTGCGGCCGCGCACGTTTTACAATTCCAGACTGTTCGCTTTTGGATTGTTTCTTCTTTTGTACTCGACGCCCACGTAAATAGATGCAAGATCTATTGGGCGGCCAATAGCACGGTCGGTCCCCGAGTCAGCACAATAGCTAATTTGACTTTGGCATGAGGGTGTTTTTCGGATTTTGCCTCCCTGGCAGACGTCGTCGTAATTAAGGATATTGCAAAATGCATCCAGAAGAGACACTTCTTATCCTCATTCAAGTTCTGCCTACACTAAACCATTTGCAAAGAGAGAAGAGAGAGATAATCACCTGAAGGAGGAAGAAGATTGAACACGAAACACAAGAAGACGGGATAGACACCAACCAGGTTGGAGGGAGAATGTTAAAGGGCCTCCTCCTCCACTTGGATACGTACGAGAGCGCGCACGCTGCAGCTGAAGGTAGCAGGAATGCAGGCAAAAAAGAAGGGAATGTCAGGCTACATGATGATACTACTGTTATGTTCTTGTGTGTGACGGCCACTCAGCTGGTAAGGGCTGCAAAGGCTGCCTTGGGCAGCTGAGTTCCCTTATGACTGGCGCTGTAAGATGGCGCTAGCGGCTGTCATTGCTCGGCAACGGTGGAGCTCCGTAAATTGAGGGCGCCATCTGTTGGTTGTATGAGTGTATTATGCTACAGATGGGGGTCAGAGGGTTGGTCAGAAAAGACTCGACGAGATGCAGCATGGTTGTAAAAATGTACATTTGTAGTTGTAGGAGGAGGAACACAGGGAAGAATGAAGAGGGAGGATCGTCCGATACGGCTAGGCAGAGAGGCGATAGCATCATAAAATAGATTTCCTCCTTTGCGAAATACATAATCTCTGTTGTAGTAACAAAAGTTGAATGATATAAAAAACCGTTTTCTGATTAAATATTAGTGCTGAGTTGACCCGCATGCTGAGACGTGAGTTGCCTCATGGAAACGATAAACCGGAAAAGGAAAGGATCGCTTCTTTCTTTCATTTGCAACCTTTTCCGTTCTGAAGCGGAAGTTTGTGAATCAAAAGATAAAAACGAGCAGCGAACACAAAACATAAGTGCAAAGAACGTTGCATGATGTCGCGTGCCACCTACGACACCATCGCGCTCGACTCCCTCCTTCGCAAACTGAAGGAGAACCTGGCCCAGGAGGCCGCCATCAACATCGCCTCGGAGAACACGGCCGCCGTCGTCGTCAACAACATCATGGAGGAGCTGTGGAACGTCCAGGTCAGAGTGCATCTGTACCTGTGCCACCCTTGCAAGGGGCTGCACTTTGCCAGTGAGAAGGAGCTGCGCGGACACGCGAGTGCGCCAGTGTTCCACGCGGATCAGGCGGACAACATCAAGTACCAGTCGCAGCACCGCTACCTGTGCGGATTCGAGCGATGTCATTGGCCGAGTTATTCGAGCAGAGAAGCGGCTGAGCATCTGTACTACGCGCACAGGGGGAACAGGGCTGCCGTGCTCAACGGCTGCATTGTCAAAGTGTGCGTGACAAGCCTCCTCATTGAGGCTACTGATGACCCCGTCGTGCCTGATATGGACAGTGCCACCCAGAAACAGCTCCAAAAGCACTTGGAGGTAATGGAGCACGGCGAGGGCGATCCCAAGGTGTTTATGATGGAGAACGGCGGCGTGATCTCGGAGGAGATGAAGAGACTCGTGCCAGAGCTGGCGGACGCGACTGGCTCGGAGGAGGTGCTATTCGTGGTCGATAGTGACGACGAAGACGAAGACGGTGAAAATGCCGTCATTGTCCCCAACGATTTGCAGCTCCTTGCAAAGATCAATGAGCAGGACAACGATACAAACGACGGCAAAGATGAAGTCAATGCCCCCAACGATATGGAGCTCCTGGCACAGCTTGCTGAGCTTGAACGGGAGGCTAAAATGGAGTCCGAACTGGATTCCACCTTGAAATTAAACTCAGCCTCGCCAGAGATGAAAGATGAGTCCGAACTTGTCATAGATGAGCAGGAGCAGGAGGAGGCGGAAGAAGTGGAAGGGAGTGAAGACGAATATCAGTACGGAAAGGATGATGACCTATCGTGGACGAAGGCTAAACGCTCAAAAAAGGGCTCTGTGAGAGCCCCTCCGAAGAGAGTGAAGCGTAGCAGTACCTCCGAAGCTAAGGTCACTCGGCGGCGGCGTGACAGCACTCCTCCGAAGAGACTGGACCGCAACATCACCTCCGAGACTAAGATCACTCGGAAGCGTCGTGACAGCACCGGCAGCAAGACCTCTTCCTCCAGCAGAAGCACTCCCGACATGGACAGCCGGGAGCATGCGATCCGGCAACTGAAGAACACGAGTGAACGCGGGCGCCGTGAGTGCTTCCGCGACGCCAGAGATCAGCTCGCCGTGCAAATGGGGCTGAGGCGGAATATCGCGTTGAACACGCTGCTCATGGAGGCCACGGGGAGGATAGAGGAGCTGAGAACGTATGAGCGGTTGCTGGCAAGGAATGAGAGGCTGAAAGTGAGACTGAGGGAGTTGAGTGGGGTTGAAGAAGACGAGGACGTTATTTACCTTGTGGAAGATTGATCTGTTAATATTCGATTTATAAGGAAATTTTGAATTCTACGAATTATGTCAATGGTTCGGAATGGTCATAATGTCACTCATAGATGTTTAAATGTTGAACTATGCCATAATGTCATAATAATCGTCAAAATGTATCATGACGCCGAGTATTAAAGTATCTCAATGATAAATTTATACCATTCTGTTATAAATTTCTGTGATAAATTAATTTAACATAATAAATAAATGTTACTTCAGCTGCCTCTGAAGGTAGCTTTCATTAAATTAAATCGGGAGCGTCTTCCATTTATTTATTAGCCTAAACTTTGACCTATATTTTCGAACGTTTTAGGCTAGTTCGAGGCTTTCCCCACAAATGAAGCCTCGTTCTCTTAACGCTGAAAGGGCTAAAGAGGGATACAGCCTGAGTAGATTCGCTCGTATGTTCAAGAAGGGAAAGACTCGAGTACAAAAAAGTGCATGTCATCTAGGGCGATTTTCTTCAATATATTTTAGGCTTGCTCTCTTTTTCCAATTCCCTCTACAATTCCTCCTGGGAATTTATTTAAAAACTTTTACAGCCAACTCATTTGAACATGCAGTTCCGTCCCAGTCTGATACTTAAACCGTAACAAGTCTATATAATGTGGTAGTCATACATATATCGACTATAACGAATGCAAACAAGGCCCTCCTCCCTACTTTTATTTTTACACAACCAAGGCCGATCTTATTAAGAGCCTGTTTGACAAACGAGGTCCCTCCTCCCATCGGAGCCGTAAATAATAGGAGACCGTGTATCGTAGACGGCGACGAGTAGGGCAGGTCTCTTGGGTGTGACGACGTCAAACATGACTTTTTCAAGGGTCCTTAAAATGCTTTAGCTTACAATGATAATCTTTGCAGTGACATGACCATAAAACTTTCATAAAAACTGTCGGGTGAAAGTAACTTTTCGCTCTCAGGCACGTTGCAGTTTAACCAGCGGAGGAGAAACGAGTGGCAATTTTCTTATCCACTCTGGACAGGCAAGCAGAATTCCTCTTTTCTTCTTCCATGATTGCTTGAGCATACGTATTGATAAAACAAGGGAGAAGAAGTGCTGAAGAGGTCGAGCTTTCTTGTGTTTTATTACTCCTACAAACTCCCCCTTCTCCTCCAAGATTGCATGTCTTTTACCTTCTTGTGCCAAAGTTGCGCTTTAAGACGGTCTTTCATATACAAGGTACACAATACGAAAGTGCCCCCTTGGCAGGAGTCTTTTCTCTCTCCCCCTCACTACCCTGGGTAAAAAAGCAACTTCAGTCTCCATGGCGAGGTCGGAGTACAACACATCAAAAATAGAAAAATACCGCGAGTAGTTTTTATGGCCAGGAGAAGGAAGAACTGGGACGACGGCATTGTAGATTTACATTGTAGTTTATTTGCTTCTTCTTCTTGGAGCTTTCTTTCTTCTTGTATTTCCTCTTGGATACTTTCTGTCATATTATAAAGAATATGAAAAAGGGACGGAGTAATTTTACAACTAGTTGACATAACTACTAAACATTCTTTGGTGACTTTTTTGTACAAACATGTTAACTTTGATTATTATTACGCGTCGGACTCTTTCTTGAGAAGCTCTGGATCGTTTATAATTGAGATGCCAGCCAGGTTCGGAGACTTGGGCCGCTGGAACTTTTGAAGCTCATCCCTAATGGCTGCGATAATTGGCCCCGTGGGGTCGGACTGCAGGGGCAGCGCCAGGCCACCCGCGGCCCCTCCCTCAAGCTGGTCACCCTGATCGGAGGATGAGGACATCATCAGCTCGGAGGTGACTGCAGGCTCCGAGATTCGAACCTGCTTCCGAGGAGACGTGCACTCTGACCAGCATGTCTGCGGCGGTTTCCTCTGTGCTGCTGTCCCCCTGGCGGCCTTCTTGCGAAGTTGGTCTTTGACCTCCTCCTCGGAGGTGGATCCCGGAAGGAGCTGGCCGCGGTGAAGGCGCTTCTTGCCCGAGATGAGACCCTCCCAGTGTCGCTGCCTCATATGGAAGATGGGGTCAGCTTGGAGACGAGACTCGTGTGCAGACCATGGACGACTTGTGGAAGCTTTGGCAGTTGAAGCACTGAAATGAAAGAATTATTATTTATATGTACCTAAAAAGATATCTCTTTTATAATCTTACGTTGCTGCTTCAATCTTTCCCTTCCGGAAGATGTGTGATTTTGCGCTAAGAGCCCTTTTCTTATAACTGCTATCTCCACTCCCCTCCGATCCCTTCAGCACCTCCTCGGGATCCCCAACCTCAACCGTGCCCTCCTGTCCCTCTTCCATCTCCTCCTCCTCAGCCCCTCTCACCGGACTCGGAGACTTCTTCCGAAGCGTGTCCGCCACCTGCTGCTCCCACGTACCCGACTGCTTCCTCCTCGCTCCCTTCTTCTTGGACATGGGAGCCTCATCGAGAGACTCGGAAGACGCACTGGAAGACGAGGAAGACGTGCTTGGAGACTTGCGCTGCTTCGGAAGATATGCCCAGTTCTTGTTCTTCTCCGCTGACGACTGCCTGCTCTCCCCGGGAAGGGTGATCTCCTCTTCAAGCAGATCTGCCAGCGGGCCGAGGAAGCCCTCCTTGTCAGGGGTGCGTACTGGGAACGCGCTCTGGTCCGCGTTGGGGTCGACCCCGGTGGACGACTTCCTGCCATGGTGGGAGGACGGCGATCGTCTGGACTTGGCGCTGCGCTGATGGTGGTCCTTGGATGTCTTGCGCACCGGCTTCTTGCTCTTGGAGCGGGCCTCAGCTGCTGGGCTGGGGTTGTTGGAGCTGAGGTCAGCCAGGCTAGGGCTCTCTTCACCGAGATTAGATGGGGTGCGGCTGCGATTGGTCACTGAAACATACATTCACAATAAGACCTTAGAATTGATTATTGTGTGTGTGTGTGTTGTATTTACCGTTGAGATCATGCTTCCCCTTCCCCGCCCTGAACAGCTCCTCCCCTGATGAGTACCGCCCGTCGGTGGGAATGGGCAGCTTGCCCGACAGCTCCGACACTGGCCGCTCGTTGTCCCGACCAATCATGGCGCTGCGCTCATTGGAAGACAGAAGCAGGTTCTGCTTGTAAGCTCCGCTAGCCGTCGCCAGAGTGAAATCAGCGCGGTCAATCTAGAGAAACAAAGGTCAATGACGTCCGCATTACATTTTTAAACATTCCTTTACCGATCCATCTGGCGATAGAGATGCCTGGTTCTGACTCTGGTTATCCTGACTGCTCGGTCCGGGACTCGCAAGCAGTCTCTTGTGCCGTGTTTCCTCCGTCTTGTACCGGTACAGCAGCAGTAGCAGCGCCAGCAGTATGAGTACTGCAAGGAACGATGACGCAATGACTGCCCCAATCAGCCAGCTCGTGTTCGGCTGCACGCCTGCGGCCTTGAGCGCCTCAGCTCTGGCAAGATACGGCTCAGCCTTGGTGATGACCGGGAAGCCGAGCACTGTGGCGATATCGCTGTCCTCCACGCTGCAGAGCGTCTCCACGGCCACCTTGGCCGTGACCAGCTCATTCTCCTCAAACACGCTGTAGATCATCTCAATCTCTGGCTCAGGGAGACTCGATCTAATGTTGTGGATCTTCACCACTGGCTGGAGATCTTCACTAGTAGGATCTTCAGTGACCTCATCTTGCTCTTCATCGGGTGACCGTCGATGTCTCCGTTTTCGAGACTTTGCATAGGCCTCTCTGTACGCTTGGGTGAGCTTGCCTTCCATCTGAGCGCGGAATCCTTCAATGCCGTTGTGTATGATGGTCATGTTGCTCAGCAGGATGGTCCTAACGAGGAACTCCTCTGGAGGCAGCTTGCGGCCGCCTGAGCCGCCTGCATTAAACTGGCCACCTTGACCAATGAGAGGGTGGAGACCGGCTGTAGCACCGTCTACATGCGGCTGAGCGGTGGGGAAGACATTGCCTGGGCTGGTGCTGGTGTTGTCCTCATTGGTTGAGCCGTTGGAGGCGTCAAGTCTATTCTGATTGGCCGTGTTGTCGTCGTAATCCTCATTCTCGTAGTCGCCTAAACAGGAAGATAAACTTTACTTTTTGAAGCAAAAAATCTGCAGTAAGCTATTAACAAAAATGCTCAAGTGAACTTTTCTGCTGTGTCTTATTCGTTTTCTTCTACAGTTGCATGCTTTGATGTTTTATGGCGCAATTTGTCCGCAGTTTTTACGACTTTGAAGCATGGAATTTGCTGTGTTTAAAGACGATTACATTGAAAGAGCAAACTGCAGCCTGAAGAGGCGTTTTTGCCAAACAGGATCTCTTGTGCCATCCATACATCACTCAAAATAATCCTCTTAATAATCACGGCTGTTGCATGGCCGTCAAAAGCTATCGTGTCCACTTAGAAGAAATTTCCCAACTGCATGAAAGCTGAAAGGCCTGGGAAACGGCAATTATTAACCAATGCATGAGGTTATAATTGGTAATAATAGCAACATCATGCATAGGCCTACAAGTGGCATGTTTGGCTATAATTAGCTCTTTATATGCAGATGGAAATAACCGTCTTCCCAACGTTAATTGTGGCTTCGCCAATATATCGATGTTTAAATAAGACACGTCAATACATTTTGTCGTTAGTAGGACAAGGGTAGAATCGATGTATTTAGTACATGCAATAAAAAAGAAAATGCGAAATATAACGAGCTTGTTTTACTACAAGGACATTGTAACGTGTTTGCATGTTTCGATTGATTCCATCTTGGCTAATTCAACGTAACTACCCCTCAATCATTTTTACCCCTCGAATGTACGTTTTAATTGCGCGATTGTCTTGACTCGGTTCAAGGACTTGGGGGTGGAATTGAAGCTTGTTTTTTGTTATTATGTGTATTCGACAGAAGAAGATGAAATATAAGTTCCTGTTTCTTGACCACCTCGGGGGTTTCTAAAGTCGTCTTCGTGAGAGACAACGACGTTTTTCTCAGGAGCAAAAAAGGGAACTTTAAGTCCATTCTGGTGACAGTGTTAACGATAAATGTTGCTACATGATTCATATTGCATAATTGCTTGGGATACACCATAAATGCTTCTTCATATGCATGCTATTATGCACTTTGTGCGACAATCTCGGATTTAAGCCTAATTATAAGAGCATTACGAAAACTTCAAACTTCATACCATTGCACTGACGCATCGCCCGAAGGGATGAAGAGAGTTTCCAGAGAATTAAAGGTGCAAAAACAACTCGAACATTTGTCTCTATTCGAACGAATTCAGCAAGTCACGGTCAATTAAACAACACATATCATTCACTCACAACTGCCAAAATGCACCATTATACGCCACCTATTATGCAACAAATGTGCTTATAATAGACTTAAAATGCTCACCGGAACCCGTCCATAGAAAGTCCTCCACTTTGAGATCGGCGGTGTTTGTGAGCGGGTGGGACGAGCGGAGGATCTCGTGCAGGAACTCATCCCGCTTCTGGATGGAGCTGGACTCTGGGGAGGTGCCTCGGAGTCTCCTTGGGTGGGACGCCGCCGCCTCCGAGGAGACGTCCGTTCGGAGGAGCTGAGGGTCGATCTGGCTCCATCGACGGAACAGACGCTGCGATAATGACGACGGCGAAAATGATGCCAGTGGCGAATCTGGAAAGAATTCATTCATTTTTTTTACACCATGTGACCGCTTTAGGCCATTGAAATATCCCGCTAATTTGTTTGTTTTCGTCGTCATAAAATGTCATCATCATTCGATTGTTCATTTTAACGCCTCGGTGAAAATAATGTTCAAAAACCGCAAGTCAATCTGACAAGAAGAGTGCGATATGGAAGAGACATCAAAACAGTTTCGAATATGATTATTGCTTGCAAACCAACCCTCTATCAAAAGTAGACCACGTATATTCATCAAGGGCGGGGTTGCTGCACTGCTGACCAGAAAAGTTGGATCATATAACAATCCCGACGAGAATGGTTCACGTCGTAAACGTGACGCAAACTTTAAAAAGTGTGCCCCATGCTTGCACTTTGTGTAGCTTAATTTTTAAGTTAAACACAGTTTTGCAGCCATTCTCGGCGGGATGTAAAAAGAGAGAGTCGCCGGACACTGTCAATATCAAAAAGGGTTGTTGCAGTTCAGCAGGCGATTTCACTTCATTTTCGAACACACCCAACAGAAACATGATGATCATACAGACGAAACGTTAGGGTAGTTGTTGCTGAAAATATCACTCGTGTGTGGGCAATTAATTCTGGTATAACGTGAGAAAATGTGTCCGCAACTTTTCAGAGTCATAACTCACGGGGTGAAATCAGGTTACTAAGTTGGTCAGGGGACTTTAATGGTTACTT
Organism: Tisbe holothuriae; assembly: GCA_900659605.1. NCBI lineage: Eukaryota > Metazoa > Arthropoda > Copepoda > Harpacticoida > Tisbidae > Tisbe > Tisbe holothuriae. The sequence goes on along the minus strand of LR139547.1, from coordinate 1,426 downwards.
TAAAGAGTAATTTAGACATGTAATTTCTGATAATTTCATATCATGTAACCGTAAAGTAGCTCATAAAATGACAGATTAATTCATTATGCTTTAAAAAGTAATTTGCAATACCTTAGTAACCCGATGACAACTATAACACACCGTTACAACCTTAGTTGATAATTAGTAAAAGTTTGATATCTCCTATCAAGAGAGTCTCGTGCTAAAGAGATGGCGAAGAAGAAGAAGCAACTTATCTTTATTTTCCCCTCTACTAGCCTCCCTGAACAAATGGTCGGAGTGGAAGATTGAAAAAGTCTCATAGACGGAAGTTTGCTTTCATGCTCATAAATGATGGAAAAACAAACGATCGATTCGTAATGGAATGTGGAGCTAATAGACCGAAAATTGTCTCACAAAACTATAAAACTAGTAGAATATAAGAGAACTTGCATTTTCCAAGAAACTGCACTTTTATTGCAAACACAATGTTTACAGTATAAATCCCATTCAAGTGTAAAATTAAAGACTCTCCAGACAAGCCTCAAAGCGATTATTTTGCAAAACTGATTCGCAAATATTTGACAGGCCTCCGCTATGAAACAAACGATATTAACCTCATATCCGCCGTTGCGAATTTTATAGCTAATCAAAGATGATTACATTACCAGAAGGTGCCATATGATATCATGCCACAAAGTACTCGTATAAACAACACAATGTAGCGGTCAGAGAATGTTGTTGTGTATGGCACAGGAAGCGGGCAATTTCAGAAGGCATTTTTGTTTTCATAAAATGCGGTAATTTCCAAGATTAATCGCACCCTACTCATTGTTTTAACTCCTCTCATAGGGATGCCATTCTAAAGCACTCTTATTTACAATGGTCTCATTTAGTTCAATTAAATCAATGTCGGTATGGAAGGGTAATTGGATCCCTAACTCTCGCAGTAGAAAACTGCTTTTTGTCATGTTAAATCTGTGTGTTAAAGTGGCCGAGAAGAGCTGCTAGCAGTTGCTCTTAAAATGTGCGTTTCTCTCAACCATTTTGCTGATGTTACACAAGGTGTAAACGTCGGCGACGCCCTAAAATATGCCAAAAATAATGCACACCAAAAGACCATCTATTATTATTAAATAACCACAACAGCCACACTATCAATATTGAACTTGACAACTTGTCCTTGCAATGCGATACAAACATCATGAATGTCTGAATCGGATTGATAAAAAAGGGTTTAAAAGCATGCAATAAACACACAATACAAACACTGCGGGGTACTTAACATCTCTATTTACCCAGCCGATTGTTTCCTGTCAAATCCATTACCTATCAGAGCCGATGTTTGTACAGCTGCCCTGCCATTGATCTCAAAGCCCTTTATGTTTGCACTTCAATGAAGTTATTTTGAAGTTGACTGAGGAACTCAGCTGAGTACTTTTTGTAA